>BRYF01000013.1:13520000-13525000 GCA_030159135.1 Actinidia polygama
TTGTAGGTGGCTAACTTCTTTACGAAGATTCATACTTTTGCTCGATTTTAGTTCTTAATTGAAAAACTATATGCCTTCCGCGTTGGACTCGTGCGTTTGCGGGTGTGTGTGAAGTATTGTATTTTGGGTCTCTTTTGTTATTTATATTCTTGTACATGGGTAGTTTAGTCATTAGTCTTTAATTGGGTTTCTTTTATTTATTTGGAGTTATCTCGCTGTGTAATCTAGCTCTTTTGGTAGTAATAAACCTATCTTTCTCTCTAAAATGTTTCAGTAGGTATTAGCCCCAATGTTGTGGGGTACCGCATTACTTGCAAATGTGATCTCTACGGTATCCTATGACCAAGCTTGGTCTAGACAAGTTCAGGAGGCAGGACTTGGAAAGACCACCAGACGATCCTCACAGCGGGATAAGACCATGTGGACTGAAGGCAAGGATGAGAGTTTTCCAACGCACTGCAATCTGAGCCATAGTTGCACGAAGCAGGAGCGGGAGTGGGAGCGGGAGCGGAAGCGGAAGCGGGAGCGGGGATACATAGAAGCTCCTAGTTTGGGAGCCCCGAGAGGAGCGTGTAGGAAAAATTTATAAAATATAAATATATGATATAAAGAAAAAAAATTATAAATTTATAAATATTTTTTATATAGTTAAATTCTATTTTACTTAGCTTCCAAAATACTATTTTTTATTTATTGTAATGACTGTACATATGGAAGAGATTGTGAGAGCAATTAAAAAAAATGGGCCTGTTAGAAATGGATCCAATACCACACGGTCCGCTGAATTAAAAAAAAAGATTATTTTAATGGGCTTGTGAGAGCAATTATCAAGTCAAGTGGGCCTGTTACAAATGGGTCCAATCTCAGTTATGGTTTCATTAAAAAAAATAAATTAATGGGCTTGTGAGAGCAATTATCAAGTCAAGTGGGCTGTTTCAAATGGGCCTGTTATAAATAAAAGCAACAAGTCAAGTGGGCTATTACAAATGGGCCTGTTAGAAATAAAAGCAATACCACACACGGTCCACACCAAATCTATGACCTAGGGCTTTACATCTCTCGCTTGTTCTCTCTCAACGCAGCATCTTCTCTCTCCTCTCTCACTCATCGCAGCCAACGCAGGAGAGACATTCTCTCTCAACGCAGCAGCTTCTCTCTCCTCTCTCTCACTTATCGCAGCCAACGCAGCAGCTTCTCTCTCCTCTCTCTCACTCATCGCAGCTTCGCTCATTCCGATTTGTTCCGGTAAGCTCCCATCTTCCTTAGGATCGCGCTCTTCTGTCGTTAGGATCGCGCTCCAGTCACGAATTTGACTTTGGAGCGCAAATTCGCGCTCCTGTGATGGAAGCGTGGCCTGTGTGGACGATCCCTGCAACTAAGGTCTGAGCTAACCGCGGCCCGCTATAGCACAGTTAGCAGCACCACGGTGCATTGCCATGGATAGTCTAATAGGAACTACTCTCCTCCTTCAAAGCCTAGATCGAGGTTTGTCTCCTAGATCTCACACAAAAGTTTGTCAAAATAATCGTGACATAGCGAAAAGAAGGCCTGACTCCAAGTTATTCAAGAATAGCTTTCGAAGTTGAAACTGGTGGGAGCCAACACAACATTAGGGTTGTCCCTTTCATTCTATGCAACCCAAAGAGGATGAATGGAAAGAAAGAGCTAAAGCTCAAATCGGAGAGAATTGTCATGGATTAAGAAAACAAAATAAAATAAAATAATTTTTTTTATGCAATTATAGACGATCCTAATGATAAAAAAAATCTATATTGGAATAAAAGAAATCAATAAAAAGATTGATTTCTATGCCAATCGATAACTTCATAGGCTTCCTTAGTCTCTCTCACTTTTCTACTTTTTCTCACACATTATGCACTCACATCTTGAATCTCATCCTTCCCGTCGAATTTAATATTCTGATCTCAACTAGACCTAATTTGCAAAGATGCTAATTCATGATGCCTCGAACACGGCCAGCTATGGTCAACTTAAACACAATTTGGTGACTACAGTATATAGATCTCTTAAAACACATCCTAGAACTAGCCAACCAAACATAGTTTTGCAGACAAATAAAAACACTACCCACAATTGTTCCCTAATTAAATACTCCCTCTGTCCCAAATTGTTTGTCTATTTTTCCCTTTTTGAATGTCCCAAAATGTTTTTACATTTAGAAAAGTCAACTAACAAATAGTTTAGACTTCCCATTTTGTCCTTCACTTTTGAATTGATATGACACATTCACCTTTTCACTTTTAGGTAATTTCAAATTACTGAATTGATATGACACATTCACCTTTTCACTTTTAGGTAATTTCAAATTACTGAAAAGTAATTTTGAGAAGTTGAAACTTTGACTCCTTAAAATGTTGGATTCCCCAAAATAGACAAACAAATTGGGATGGATGGAGTAGTTAAATGTACTTGACTCAAAGATGAAATACTTGCTGCATTTGTATGAAAAAAAACAAGGTTAGGAAAGAATGTACACTAATGCATCAAGCTCACTAAACATAATAACACAGTTTACAAGAAATAATAAAATTTATGAATCATAACCAAAACCCCACTGCCTAAAACAATCTCAAAAACAGTAACATTAAGTTTCATAAGAACATGAAAGGAACAAGGATACATGCGAACAAGTTAATGACATGTGTAAAATTAATACAAACATTGGAAAAAAAACAAGAGAGTAATGCTCACCTGAGACCAGATGGCTCTTCAAAAAAATCAGTGTCCACGTTTGTTAAAAATGTATCACCAGTTTCCAAATTTTTTAAGTTCCTTAATTTTGATAGTTGATTATCCATCACACAGACTGCTTCCCTTGGACATGACCTGCAGTGTTGTACCTTTTGCAATCCAGGCATTGAGTTCTGGTTGGCGTTCGAAAGGTCTAAGAGATTGCAGACTTCCATCCTCCAGTCGCGCACCATAAACAAATGGGAGTCTAAGAGAAAGAAAACTCTCAGGCAGTAAAATCACATGGCATCCAAAGTTGAACTGCAGCATCTGTTCACGGTCTGGAACAGATGGAGGTAGACATGATGCCTGCAAATGAAAATTACATTCATCAACAATACTGAAAATGTTATGATCTCCAAATAATACAATCATAGAACACTGCGTATAACTGGGCATGTAGCTAAAATGACTGGAAAAGGAGGTGTGACCTGCACAGCAGAATACATGAATTAGTATATGAAACAAACAGTAAAGGCTAAGAGAAACTTCAATACGAAATAGTATCTTATACGAGTCTGGGTTAGCATGTTACAACATCAAAAGACATATCAGTAAATAAATTCTTTACATAAAGTTATAAACTAGCTCCCACGAAATGAATAGCCCCATATCAAATTGTTAATTAATACAGAATGAGCATGTACTATTGACTCAAATGGCTCTGCTGCAACTATCTAGCACTTGACCTAATAATTCATCACCATAATTGGAGAACTGCAGAAAGTTACAACCATCTACAAATGGCAATGAATAATTGAAATATTGTCATTTAAAAAATAACCAAATCAATTATATTCAATTTTGTAAGTTGTTTTAGACCCACTTCTTTGATGGCCCCGTCGATGTCCATGAATTTTAACCATGAAAAAAACAGAGAATTTGTTCAAATTTCACAGGTCCAAAACAACCTGGGTAATTTTTCTCAAGCTCACAGGTACAAACTTAAAATTCTCTCTCTTGCTAAAAGGAGAACACCCAGACATCTCCTTGGGGATGGTGGTGTATGCAGTTCCAATGTATTGACACGTACTTGACCAAGAAAGAAAAACATTGTTAGAAGTGTTAGTCCCGTATCATTTACTTAAAACACCCAAACTTAGTATATATAAGAGGCTATTCCATCTATTGCCAAATAGTTTTAGGTTGGACCCCTCGATTCTCTCTAACATGGTATCAGAGCTAGGTCTTAGGTAGCTCTCGTGCGGGCCAAGTTACCGCCCGAGTCATTTCTGTTGTCGTCGTTGTTTTCGTTGTCATTTGTCGTCACCTCCACGTGCATCCGTGTTGCACGTGCGGGAGAGTGCTAGAAGTGTTAGTCCCACATCATTTACTTAAACCACCCAAGTTTTAGTATATATAATCTAGAGGCTACTCCACCTATTACCAAGTGGTTTTAGGTTGGACCCCTTGATCCTCTCTAACAAATATATTGGTTAAGAAAAGATCGGCATGTAAACTAATAGATAACCAACAAAAGCCTAAGCTTGAAACAAGGAGAGAGATTAGACATTTGACTCAGCTCATAACATGAAAGCCTTACCAACAACGTCTACATAAATTACTGGCTAGTCTAGCAAAAGACTGCAGGAAAGCTTGTAAACGTTTTCCAACCCTACTCGGGTCTTTCTCACTCTGTCTTGTGTTCAGCCTTTCATTAATTGACCTCTCGCTTTTGCACGTTCACAGTCTGATGGTAGTCATCAACTTGGACTTGAGTGAGTGAATGAGAACAAGGGCATTCAATCTGTTTTGCACTTGAATGTGTGCAATCTGTGAACTTGGATGTGTTTTGACAAATATATTAAATGTATCAGTCACATTTTAATGACTTCTTTCTACAATTGAATCCCATTGCAAACTTGGAATTATTTCCCTCCGCAAATTGCATTCCTTATTACACGTTCACACTTCTATAAACTGCAGGCAGCCTTAGTGACTCCTCAGTCAGTTAGTCCTTTCATATAAGAAGTTTGATGCCCTTGGCTGGTTTATTCCTTACTTGAGCAGAGGAACAATGGGGCAGGACCACCCCTTTCTCAATTACCTTAGATAATACTCCTTCCCTCTTAAACAGAGATGTTGCATTAAACCACAGCATGCTATGTGGATGACCTAGCCATAAAAAGCGGTAACTGAATTGAAGGATTCTTATCAACCCACAATTTGACATCTTAAGTACTTAGATAAATAAAATATAATATTAGGTAAAATCATGATGGGATAAATATATTCGCAAAAACCATGGT
>BRYF01000013.1:13537500-13547500 GCA_030159135.1 Actinidia polygama
CATTTTATAGTTTGATTTTGTTAACTATCGCTTACTGGACAATGGATAATAAATATGTTTTACAAATATTTATACACTTTGCACATATTTGAACACGCTTTCATGGACATGTTCTCTAAAAAAAAATAATCCTTGTTATAGCACGGGCTATTGCTAAAAAAATTATAAAAAAACAGTGAGACTTAAATATTTAATTACTTATTTTACATCTACATTTGTTACTTAAATTTATATGCATTTTTTTCCCGTCATCTATATACAATCACCGGTGCGTAGAACGGATTTTATGCTAGTATCGGTATACAAACTTGCAGATATTTCATCCAAGAACATCAAGGGTTGGGGTCTGTAGTTGCAGGATTTTTCTTATCAATTGGTTTGGGTTATGTAGTTGTTACTTGTTAGGATATCCAATGGATACAGGGTCGTGTGTGTGTGAGAGAGAGGAGAGGACAGTACGGACTGAGGTTAGTATTGGTTTTTGTTGGAAAATATTACTGAAACATGCTTGACAATGAGTTAATAAATAATGTGAAAAAAACAATTCATAAATCCAATGTTATTTGATTATAATGTGATTAATTATATTATGCTATAACATATGAAAATGTATAAAAAGGTTTGATCAAGTCGAGTGTTGGACACTCTTTCCTTAAGATAGATTCGCCCCCCACACAGGTGCTCATGGGTATCTATCTCCAAGATAAAATGATCACGACATTGAATAAGTAGCACTACAATATTCAGGTCCAGTGGATTCAAACTTTTGATTCTACTCTCTCCATGTATAATATGAATATGATATAAAATGATAAATCAAAGAGGAATTTATGTCTAATTCTACACATAATTATGACATTAAATTTCATACAGAAACGTACATCGCTTCTGATAAAATCAATATGGCATGATTGTAAACGACAATATTTTCTACACAGAAAATAGTTTGTCAAACTGTAGATTTTCTATACAGAAAATTCATACAGTAACACATATAACACATAAATAAAGTAGAAAAATTTTCACAGAAATTTCCGGCGAACGTCTGAAACAATTGCTGGAATCCACTAATAGAATCTAGAAAAATCCGAACAGAAACTTTGCCAGAATTGACATCAAAATTTGGGCAGTGGCACACCTTAGGCTTCCAAACCTAGGCTTTATAAATCCATCACTTTTTCCATAGGAAATCAATGTGGAACAAGTCTTTAGTTTCACCCAATACCCATACTCATGGTACCTACTTTGGAAGCCATTATCTCATTCAAACCTCCATGGATTTGAGCAAATAAATGCTTGTTCTTCATCTCCTCATGGAGGAGAACACAAGCACCTTGGACCCATTAAAATGAACATGTGAGTCTCACATTAAAAATGACTCAAAATTGGTGTACCACACAAAAAATTCCAACAGTTTTATGGTGAGTATATATAACAAATAAACCACAAAAACTTAAATTTACTCCGGCTGGAGAGAAAATCTTTGGGTTCAAATAGAATCATCTCATTTATTATTAATTTTGTTTTCTATCTTTTTTTAAAAATGTCCTTTTCGGTAACGTCATGCAGGGTCAGATCCAAGATTTTTTTATCAGTGGGGGCAAAACTTATATAGAGCCATGAACAAAATTGTTTCTAATTAAATTAAAATCAATTGTAAATAAAAACTTGAATATTTCATTGATGAGTGGAGGCAAATTATATTATTTTTTAATTAAAGAAGATAGATGTATAAACAAATTAATGTTTTTTTCGAACTTAGTGAGGGCAGCTGAGCCCTTCGTGCGTCCGCTCTTGACATCATGTGTACTTCACTTTTCATCAAATGTTGTTTTTATTGTACAATTTTTAATAAATACTTAAACTATTCCATGAACAAGAAAAAAAGTAAAAATGTAATGGTATGGAGATGATCAATTCTGATAATTGACAAAACTTTTAAGAGTTTTATTTAAAATTAGCATAATAAATATGAAAAATAGAGTGCATTTAGTAAAAATAAGGAATCTAGGAATCCTTTGTTTATATATTTTTTTAGTGCTTTTATGTATGAATTTTGGACATACCATAACAATGTGTGTCTTGTAATATTTGGAGTCGTGAACTCGAGACTCACCTTTTGTGAAAGAATATATCCTGAATTGTGTTAAAAAATAATTCTGAACATGTCATTTTCACAATGTAAACATTATTATAAGATTCATCTTATGTGAAATGTACTTGTGAATTGTTACCCCTTGTTCACTTTTCTCCTTGAGTGAAGGTCTTATGTTTCTCAAAAAATAATAATAATAATTATTATTATTTGTTTTTTGAGGCAGCAGTCGAGATATCTTTTAGTTTTAAATTTTAATTACTACATAGTTTACTTTAGTTTTCTCGATTCACATGTAAATATAGACTACCCCGATGAACTATTGAAGAAAGCTGGGAAGCTTTCATAACTATATCAGATTATTATCTATCTCATCCTCAGCCAATGCAAGCCGCAGTCGCAGTCATGGCCACCCACACAATCCTGTTCTCAGCCGCCTCATCTCAGCCTCTGTTTCACCCACTTTTCTCGACCCTCGAAGACCCACCTCTCACCTCTTTATAAAACGGCCTCTCTCTCAAACCCACCCGCTAATTCCTTTCTCTCTCCTCCTCCTCCGCTGCCGCCGCGCCAAAGCCCCTCACGGTCGCCGCCGCCGCCGTCTCCCTCTCAAGAAGACAATGGTGCGTTTTCTATTGTTTGCCCTTCACCACTGTGAAGTCCAATTACTATGTATGTGCGTGCAATGTAGTACGTATATGTTAGTAATTGAGTTGAAGATGAGAATTTGGGAAATGGGTGCTGCTTTAATCTAGTTTCAATTGGAATGAGAATTGTGAGATGGGTATTGGGTTAATCTAGTTTCAATTGATATAGGAACGTCAATTATATATACCGAGTTAAGTTTCAGTGGACCGGACACCCGGTTATCAAAAAAAAAATAATAGTACGCTTTCATGCAATTGTCTAATTAAGTTAAAATTGGGCGTGCTATATACAGTGCCGGCCATGGGCACAGGCGAATAGACCCGTCTCTAGGCCCCCCAAAATAACCCAATTTTGGGGGGCCAGGTCCAATATTTTGTGTATTGAATTATATATATTTTGGTACATCGAATTAATAGTCTTGTATGTGTATTCCAAGTTCCCAACTTTATTTGATACTCACAAGAGATGTTGATCTTTGTTGCAATAATAGTCTCATTTTTTATCGGAAAAAAAAATGTGAAGGGCCTCAAATTACCTCGAGAAACTCAGGACCGGCACTGACTATATAGTCTGGGCTATAAGTAATTGAGATTTGTGAAATGTGGATGGGTTTAATCTAGTTTTTTGTTGATATATGAAGCTCAACTACATAACTAGTATACTTTTATTAACTGAGAATTTCGAAATGCTGATGTTTTAATCACACCTGAGTATGACACATGGTGATCCTTAGGATGAAGTCGGACATGTGGGTGACCTGGGAAACATAGTTGCTAATGCTAATGGTAATTATAATTTCAATAATTTTTTGAATCATTCGTGGCATCCCTTACCATACTTGTTTGTTTCTTTGTATATAATATTGGGGTTGCAGAGGCAACAATTGTAGATAGCCAAGTATTGCTTGCATAAGGGTTTGTGTGTATGCATTCAATAGTATTTATTTAGGACTTGGCTACTTCCTTGGCCATTGGTACTTATCCTATTGGCTGGAGTGCGGATACCACTTACTGGACCTAATGCAGTCGTTGGCAGGGCCATTGTGGTTCATGAGCTTGAGGATGACCTTGGCAAGGGTAGCAATTTATGATTATTAATTCGAACTTCAATTGCAATTTTCAGACGTACTTGTCATTGAAATTCGTTTTTTTTAGAGAAAAGATCTTATGTCAACTGAAATGTATGAAATCATTTCCTTCATCTATGTACTAATTTTTTTTTTTTTTTACTATTTTGTAAATCTAAATCTCTCTAAATTATCATTTTTGGGTGGTCTGGAACTTAGCCTTTCCACAGGCAATGCAGGTGGACGATTGGCATGTGGTAAGCAAATACTAGGTTCACATTATTCGAATTCCCATTCTGTTTCTTATATTTTTCTTGCGTTGGTCTGATTGGAGAGAGAATCAACTTATGTTGTTATTATTTTCATTATTTTGAATATTTTCTTAGTTGAGTATTCTGGCTTTAAGTAAAGTTAGGAAACTAAGTGGATGGTACCAAAGCCATTGTGGAAAAGTGTTTGTTTGACATTTAAAAGAGAGGGGTAAGGTTGGGAGTTTAATTCATCATGTGTTGAGGTAAAAAAGAAACATGGATGAAAAACGTAAACTGATAGCTTGCTAATCAAGACTCTCCCTGAAGAACCATTCGGAAAGCAACTGAGAAAGAAATCTGTGGAAGAATAAGCTTATAGTATCACTTTCGAAAGGATTTTATGAATTTCCTTTGCAGTGACAAGATGTTCTTTGTTCATTTGCATGGCGTTTTAATGGATTTACGATCCTTAGATGAGTTGGATTGATTAATGTGTGTAGAATAAGAATGGTTGCTATGTGACATTTATTCAGTGATACTGACATTTATTTTGGTCCGCATTGTATGGCATAGAAATAGGTTCAAAAAAGTTCTATGGCAGGATGTTTTTTATTTTCGCTTTTAGAAGCTTGAGTAGCTAATGCCATGAAGATTTCCAAACATGGGGATTTTACTCCGGCCAGTTCATTAGCAGAATTCAACAATTTCTATGACTATCAAAATGGGAAGAATCTTAAGTTGCTATTGAGATTGTTGGTGTATGAAGAGCTTGACACCATTGAACTTTTCCCACTTGAATTCTTTGTGCAGCTCATTTGTATCGTTAACAAACTTTTGTTATGTGTTTCATATGTCAATGGATCACCGTGTCAGTTCTTTTTGGTGATACGTTCTTCAGATTACCCTAGTATGCTGTCCTTCTATCACTCCTCTCATCAAGACCAACCACAACCTGACTTGAATCGTTATATTTCTGACCTTCTTCCTCTGGTTGAATGGTCTAAATCACAGTGTTAGCCATATCCTTTTGTTGAAAAGGAAAATCTCGGTCTTTGGATGAAGACGATGCAGGTTCTGATAGTGGACTGGGCCTTGCAGATCTTCTTGCCTCCAAGCATTTTTAAGTCTTTCTTTCCCCTGTAAGGAAAATCTTTTTGGGAAAATCATTTATGTGCAGTATCACAATAATGTGTCCCATTCAGTGCATTCACAACTGTAGACTTTCATTTTTGAGCTATGTTATATGGACTCTTCTATTTCCCCAAAGTTCCCTTGTCCGATGGATATGACATGGGTATGGATGTGGGATATGTATCCCATTCCTTACGACTGTATTTGGATCAAGGATTGAGTGGAGGGATTCATGGAGGGAAAATATTAAATCTGAGCCGTTGGATCTATCAACTTTTCTCTGTCCTTTTCCTTTTCCTCCACTAAATCCTTGATCCAAACCTAGCTCAAGTTTTTGAGATTTCCTTTCAAGTTTAAATTTTCATTGAAGTTCATATAGCAAACCTTTGTGTACAGGTGTGGTTGGTTTGACTCCAATACAAGGACAGGTCCTTCTTTGCAACCAATCTACTATCCGCAACGAGTTGTGTCCTCTGCGTGATTTGTATAGAGGGAAATGTTGGTGGTTGAACTTTTGGGATTGTGTGGACGACAACTGGTGCAGACATTGACCATGTTCCCTATCCAATAAACGTGAGGTTGGTATCAATATAATCGGTAGTGCTATAAAACTTGGTTGGATTCTTGGTATTGGCTATCTGCCTAGTTATGATCTTTACCTCTACTTCTATTATCATCTTGAAATATACTTGGCAGCAAGGTTTTAAAAATGGCTGCAATGTTATCTAATGCCATCACATAAGGTTATAGGTTCACTCCTGCTACTCTTTATGACTGCTATAGCGATATGACTAAATTTCATAGACATAACGCTGACAGTAATCTTATATTAAGTTTCCCTCTTTTAGCTTATGTTTTGTATAACTTTTTATATAGTTATAACTTGCATATTGCATGTTTGAACACTACTCTTTATGTTGAAGGTATTTATTGTGAAATTCTAGTTATTTCAAGTTTTATATTGTATTTACTTTTCATATATATATATATATATATGTTAAAACACAACACTGCAACACAAGTGCTGAATAACCAAAATGCAACACTACATCGTTAGTCTATAACTATTAGATACAGAAATAAATAACAGTAAATCAGTGCATTATGAAATTATGACAAATGAGATAATAGAGTCTTGAGAAAAAATATGTAAAATTATATTGGTATTTGGTACCGACTTAACAATATTGTAAAGTTTAGATCATATATCGGATCATTGATTAAAAGTACACAAAACCTACATAAACCATTTTAAATCCCATCAAATGTGATTCTTCCAGAAAGACGTGTGTATTTCAAGTTCTCCTGGAGTGGGATAAAGAGTGAAAATCCACAGCTCCGATTGCCGCCACCGTTACGGTACAGTCGTTACACTTCGAAACCGAATTTGAAACCTTGCTTGGGAGGGAAGATAGATGTCCATGCTTTCATTGAACTTGTTTTCACAGTCACAATGAGTAGTGCAGAGATGATTGCAGTCTCTAGGTGAAGATTAGTTCTTGAGTCTTCGGATGGGCTAACGTTTAATTTGGTTGGGATTGTCTTCGATATGGATCAAGGTCGATTAGAACTATGTTAAGTCAATTGTAGGGTACATTATTCAGCATAATATCGTATCACATGATTTGAAGATTAGATTTTTGCAGATACAAGACTTGTGACTTGAGATATTTTGAAAAGCCCATAGATAGCCCATGCCATGCTCAGTACTTTAGCTACTTGTGAAGATTTGATCTTCATTAGATGATAATTGGTTTTAATTTGCTGTTTTGAGGATTGTACGCGGAAACTTATGCAACGCCTATATCTCTCTCTGAAGTTCTCTGTTTGTTTTCCTTCCTGTTTTTTTTTTTAAATATTCCGAAAAAACAATGTGGAACCCTAGTTTTAGGTGTATAGCAGTAGCTTTCGCCTCAATTTCACTGATTCTCAACTGCCATTGAAAGTTTCAACTTCCAACTGCTTCAAGTCATCCCTTTCCTCTAGGTCTATCACTTGACTTTCATCCTCTTGGAGCCTTTGAGATTCTTAAGGGGTCATTCTATTTTTTGTTGACTTGAAAATGCTTCTGTAACTGAAATGGGGATGGAACTTCCATGCCATCCGTTTTAAGTGCTAATGCACTTATCAAGGTGATTTTTTATTTTTTGATGTATATACAAAAATAAAAGAAAGAAATATTTATGTAGAAAAGGGTTCCTCGGTTTCGTGAAGATGGGCATTTTTTTAAACAAATCTTAATAGATAATTTAGTCCATAGATTGTCTTCTAAGTTTTTGTGTTACTCTTAAGAGGACTTGAACCAACCTTCAGGAACTCAACAAAGTTTTCTGGTCGTATGGGTCACTCATAATGCTCACTGAAAAGGCTAACAAACCTTAATGACACGAGTAACCTAATTAGGTAGACAAAAAGCTTTCTGTAATTGCATCTGTAGGCCAGCAAAAAGATGGTGAGAGGCAGTCTTTAAGATTAGGTAGGTCTTGACATGGTTTCTAAATTAGTGGGATTGTAAAAGAAAGAGCTAGATTTCGTTCTAGTTGACAAATTACTTGGATCTAGTTTTAACAGAAAGAAAGAAAAAACTCTGCAACATGATTGACATGAATGAATTGTCACGTATAGTTACCGTCTTATTTAGGTCAAAGTGGTCAAATCAGACCAAAATATGGAATTATTAAATAAGTATGAAAAATTACCATAAACAACAAATTTGAATTAAGTTCCAAGTTCGGAAATTAGAATCCAAAAGAAAAAAACATAGTCAAAATAGGAATCTTCTAGACCAAATAATTAACCAAACAAATCTTCCCATAAATAGGAAAAACACGTAATTGAGGCCGGAAGCGATGGAATTTATCTAAAATTCGGCTTATGCCATGGTGAAATACTCGTAGGTGGGCGGTTTCCACTACTCAAGCTCATTAAAAAATGATCATTTTACCCCTACTCTGGTTTTGAACCCCGCTTCGATCTCCTAATCCTCTAGAAACTATTTGGAAACTTGTGCTACATCAATTTCCCTATTTTCTTTGACGATGCAATTTATCGCAAACCAAACAATGAATTTTGATCATGTCACACACCAAGCAGGGTTATCTGGTCTTTACATTAGTAGGCCGTATGGAGGAGTTTGAGTAGAAGAGTGGAGTGAAAGAAGTTAATTTTATTGTGGTTGGAATTGGCATAAAGTCGTTGTCATCAGAGGAAACGGTGTGATAGTCAGCTTATCTTTTTTCACTTTATTTTGTGAATGCATATATCAGTTACACCTTCCACAAGCGGGTCTCCTACACATCACTTGCTACTAAAGACATCACTTCCAAGTATAGTATACCACTACTGCTACAAATGCCACACTACCACTAGTTTTTCACAGACAGAGAGAGAGAGAGAGAGAGAGAGAGAGAGAGAGAGAGAGAGAGAGTGTGGAGAGCTATTGGCTATATTTCACTTTAAGGCACTTTAATAGTCACAGCACATTAACATCTATTTGTTCCAAGAGAAAAAAAAATATCTTATCTATAGCCTTACTTTTTGTTTTTATCTTTATTTAGTAGTGACTGTTCCATGTCCATGCTCTCTCATATTCTTGTTTGGGTAAAAGATAAAATAAATATTTAGAGGAAACCATGGGAAAAAAACTATATTAGAAAAAAAGGGTCATGCTACCACCGCTCAGTGGTGATAAATGCACTCTTTACGAGTATTTATAATTTTTTTATATATATACTATACTTTAACTGATATTCATATATTTTTCATGCATATTAATACATATTTGGACAGTAGTTAATATTTAAAAAAAAAAAAAAGAAAAGGTAGAGAACAAAAATTCAATAGGGAGAGCTCCAAAAATACTAGTTTCTTTTCTTAGAGGACCCAATTAAGCAAAGGGTTTTGATTCTTAATTGGAGGAACTTGAAGTGTGATTTACACGTTATATTGCTATTAACGGGTCAAATTTTCTCGCATTTTAACATAGTTGTACATATTATCTGTTCAACTTAACCGTTATTTGGCGCAAGTTGGTTAAATTATTTTGCAGGTCAAATAGAGCATTAAGGAGATCGAAAAAGGCGAGGAGTCAAGACGGAAATGATTGGGAGTCAAGGCGCTGAGCATTTTTCAGGCTCAACTGGTTGAACTCAAAAGTTCAACCGGTAAAAGGAGATCAGAAGCAAAAACAGGTAAATCCCAACCGGTTGAGGAATATCCTCAACTAGTAGAATGTGAATAGAAGCCTTGAAGGAAATTTCTCAACCGGTTGGACCTTGGAGTTTAATCGGTAGAATACAAGCAGAATCAGCAAATTGTCATGTTCAACCTGTTGAAGAATAAGCTCAACCAGTTGAACCATGATGCAGGGGAAACATAGGGCAGAACCTCGACCGATTGAGGAATACTCTCAACCGGTTGAGCCATGAAGAAACTTGAGAGCAAAGTAAGGGTCTCAACTGGTTGAGTAAGGCTGTAGCACACCAAAGTCAGCACTGAGGACTGTTTTTTTAGGGCAGTTTGGCCTTTTCACTCCAACTTTCAAGGTCTATAAATAGGAATGAAATCTTAGCAATTAGAGAGATTTTGGGAACCCAAAACACTTTGTTTGGGGGGATTCTTTATCCTTAAGAATCTCCCTTTTCTCACTACTTTGTTATATTTTCATCTTCTAAATGCTTAGTTTTAGATTAGATTAGGAGTACATTTGTTTCGAAACTGAAGCTTGAAATTTTTGTTCTACTTTTGCTACTATTCAAACTATTGTAAGTTTACTTGGCTTTTAAATTGTATTTTGATTATGCTCTTGAA
>BRYF01000013.1:13552500-13557500 GCA_030159135.1 Actinidia polygama
TACGTGAGGAGCGTGTTGATCATATAAATTATAAAATACTTTCTCTTTATAATAGCTTTAAGCTTGGTTAACATGTCATAATTTTTTGATTTTGTATTTATATATGTTTTTGAAAGAATATTATTTTTCCAAAAATGATAAAGTTTGTGTGTAGGCATAGGCTAGGGGAAGTAGGTCCATATCCTCCCTGTCCCTTGAATATATATGACTATAATTTATAATATGGATACATATCCATTGTCCACGGATATACAAAAAATAGCGAATGTCAGCCGATGTCACAAACAGATGAGGATATGAAGTCCAAGAATTTAGACGACCATCACAATCTCTTACGTTTTCTCTGGTGGGGTTTGCGGTTTGGTAGCTCGCAGACTATACACCATCCCATTAAATGTTTGGCGAGAGAGAGTGTGGTGGAGTCATTGACATTAGCACATGTAGTGGTACGTGGCTAATTAGTTGTCAACATTCTGTTCATTTTATGTTACCTAATGCTAAAAAAATAAGAATAGCTACGAGTATATAATGGGATCAACAAGAGACTTATACTGTATGTTTGAATCTAGAATATACAAAGGCTGTGTGTTTGCATAAATGATTTAGAAAGGAATTTGTCGATGAAAAGGATAAAAAGATTAAATTTGAGTCATGGGATCCATCAATTTTTCTATTTTCATCTCCTCCACTAAATTCTTTATCCAAATATATCCTGAAAGAAGAAGAAAAAGGAAAAGATATAAAAAAAATGGTTATTTATTTATTTATTTATTCATTTTTTTATGGGTTAATTACGAGATGAATTCAATTCCATTTATTTTCCTTTCTCTTGACCAATCTAATTTCGAACCACAATGCTAAGACCAATTAATCTCAATTTTTGTGAGATTTGAAACTTTATATTCACCTCAAAAGAAAGATTTAAGTGATTAGGAGTATAGGTTTCAGCATTATATTAAGTGATCACCCATTCGTTACTCAAGCAATGTGGGATTCTATTCTCAAACAACCCAACCTATAATGTCTTCTCTCTCTCTCTTTCTTTCTTTTTTTTTTTTTTTTTTTTTTGTCGTGCATAATCTCTTTTTTGGGTCTATTTCCGCGCAACTTTTTATTCTTGGGTTTGTCTTCGCGCGAGGTGTGGGTACTTTTTTTTTTTGCTTTTTTTTTCAAAAATGTGATTGTAGAATGTGACTGACTCTGATAAAATAGTAGAGAGTTAAATATCAACTTGTTTAAAAACTTAAACTATTAGACAGAGAAACAACTTTATTTATTCATATTAATTTTCAACAATCCCATACATGATAATTGTGGCCCCAACAACCACTCATATGAGATTTCCCTACTTGAGATCCCTGCAAATGTTGCACAGTAAGTTAGTAACCATCAACAGCACCATAAGTGAATGGCTTGTAGGGGCAAATCAGTAAAAACTGACAATTCCTGCTTCCCACCTTGACAACTGATTGGCTATCAAAATTGGAGGCTTTCCATTGCAAAGAGGAAAAAGAAACACCACGATAAAGTCCTTGTGTTATAGCCTCTCTTGACTATGCTGCTTCTAGTGTGTTTTCAAGTAGTTGGCAACATGGCATGGCCTGCGTTTGGTAAGAGACAAAGGCATTTTAAGAAAATTGGGACTTGTCCCAATGTCCCCTAATCTAATCTCTCTCTCTCTCTCTCTCTCTCTCTCTCTCTCTCTATCTATCTATCTATCTATCTATCTATCTATCTATATATATCAATGCACAATTACTTGGATTAATTAATTAATAACAAACTTTCACTAATAGGGTTTGTTCTCACTTCCCACATGATTCTTGAATAGGATTAGGATTTGTAAGCTTTTCTTCTTGTTACTTTCGGGAGATATTGGGTATCTAATAGTGCTCCATAGAATAAGTTACTTCTGATTAGTCACTCTCACAGTAGTCCCATGAGAGAAAAAAGTTGATATACATAGTAGCAGTCCACTAATATGTATGGAAAATGATCTCACAAAGCATTAGCTACTGATTAGGATCAGCAATGGTTGGTTCTAAAAGGTTCAATCAACAGTGTCTTCCCTCTATACGTACAACATACATACATACATACATATATACATATATATATATACATACATATACATACATATATACATATATATATATACATATATATATACATATATATATATATATATACATACATATATATACATATATATATATATATATATATATATATATATATTGTAGAATAAAACCAAGTACTTGTGTTATCCTACAACATAAGGATGTTTCAATATCTGAAATCTTTTATTGGAATGGAAATAAGCTTGACTTGTAGAAGAGAATGTATGAATTAATAGAGATGAATAGAACATGCAATTTCTTATCAGGGTCTGAGTATGATTCTGTAGGTATAAAGAAAACTTCACTCTTCACACAAATTAACGTCCAGAGTAATATCCAAACATAGCAATAGAAATGATGCCGTAGTGAACAATGACAGAATCCCAATCACACAATGTGAATCATGCAAATACGGCAAATGGAAAATGTTGGTCAAAATCGAAATCAGGATAATACGAATCACGCAGTGCTTCTGAGTTGTATCAAACTTCTAATAAGCATATTCATTATGAAGAAAAAATGCTGAGAACTGTCAAAAATTCATGCAACCAACAGTAGGTAAATGGCACTGCCTACCAATTAGCAAATAAAAAAAGAGTGACAACAGGCACCATAACATACCATGAAATTAACCCATAATATCCCATTACAAACCTACCTTGCAAACCAAGCTTATGCTACTGCAACAAAAATATGATTGCAGCTTAGAAGCGTTAACTTGGCCAAGTTAACAAGATGAACATAATCACAACTTATAAAAGGCCATAACCTTTTTAAGTAACCCAATACCAAATAATCAATGATAATCCCTAATATGATTGAAATTTTCATCTTAGTTCTTGTTGGAAATAAAAGACAAGAGCCCATTTTGTGGACTCTCTTTAGTTTTGTGGACTCTCTTTAGTCCATTTTGTGGACTTTCTTAAGCAACAATGAGCTCATTGCTTAGCTCAATGCAAGCCCCTTTGATGGACTTTGTTGTATTTTAACTCCACCTAATCCACCTTCTCCTTTAGGACTTAGATGAACCCCTTTAGGCTTAGGTGTCCCTCTTTGTGGACTTTATTGTTTTTTATTGTGTATAAATACACTCATGTGTATCATATGTAAATTAAGGAAATCATATTATTTACCTTATGAATTTCTTCATGGTATCAGAGCCTCTTAGTTCTTGAAGAGCCTCCTTTGCTTCCGCCTCCGGCGGCGGCTTTGCCGTCGCCGGAATTCGTTTTCCGATTGTGCTTCGACCTTCATCTGATCTGGACCAGAATTGACCATTGCAGTCTTTTGGAGCTATTCTGCTGCTTTTATGGAGCTTTCCTGCAGCTTTTATGGATCTTCCTGCTGCTTTTATGGAGCTTTCCTGCAGCTTTATGAAGCCTTCCTGCTGCTTTATAGAGTCCCTGCAGCTTTCTGGACCTTCATGCTGCTTTTTGCTGCTCCATGTGCCATTTGCTGCCCCGGCTGTATCTTGCAGCCCCTTGCTGCTCCGTGCAACCATTGCTGACCCCTTGCAGCCCCTTGTTGCTCCGTGCAGCCCCTTGCTGACCCCTTCTGCCCCTTGCTGCTCCATGCTACCCCTGGCTGACCCCTTGCAGCCCAGTGCTACCTCGGGTTGTTTCTTGCAACCTCCTGCAATCCCCTCTTTGCGTGGAAAGTTGTTCTCGCGTTCTCTATTTCCGTAATCCGCGTGTTTGGCATATGCCACACGTGCGGGAGCGTGTTCGATTTTTTCCACAACAATGTTTGTTCTCGCGTTCCCTATTTCTGTAATCCGCGTGTTTGGCGTGTGCCACACGTGCGGGGGCGTATTGAATGTTTTCTGGGACTTCCTGCAGTCTTTTGTAGCGTTCTGCATCTTCAGGTAGCCTCATGGAGCATCCTGCAGCCTTTTTCGAATTTTCTACTGCTTTATGGAACTTCCTATAGCTTCTTGAAGAATCATGCAGTCTCCTATTGACGTGTCGTGTCCGTGCCAAGCTCTTGTTAGATCCGTCTCTGCTCCTCTATCGTCAAGCTGAGTTTGGTTAATATCTACTCTCAGCTTGAGGGGGAGTGTTGGAAATAAAAGACAAGAGCCCATTTTGTGGACTCTCTTTAGTCCATTTTGTGGACTTTCTTAAGCAACAATGAGCTCATTGCTTAGCTCAATGCAAGCCCCTTTGATGGACTTTGTTGTATTTTAACTCCACCTAATCCACCTTCTCCTTTAGGACTTAGATGAACCCCTTTAGGCTTAGGTGTCCCTCTTTGTGGACTTTGTTGTTTTTTATTGTGTATAAATACACTCATATGTATCATATGTAAATTAAGGAAATCATATTATTTACCTTATGAATTTCTTCAGTTCTCCTATATAGAGGGTATCTTAACCAGAACTCAACAGGTAAATGAAACCTGTATAAATTTTCGGAGCAGATAATTATATGGGCCAAGCATACAAGTCAAATTAAAGAAACATCCAATTTCTTAACATGTTTCACGCCACCCAAAAATTCAGTAAAACCACCAATTGAAAATGATGGAAGTTCTTGGCCATTTCCCAAGGCAATATTTCAAACCATGCATTAGTTTTCAGAAAATAATGAAAGAAACATAAAAAAATAAAAAAATTATGATTTAGAAAAATACAATTATGAAGCTGTCCTACTGCTGAGATCTTATCAAATCAACTGAAACTATAACCACAAAGCCACTAAGCATGCTACAAGGAAAACAAACTGAATCAACATATCCCAGCTATGTAATTCAAATAAAGAATGCAAAACACCAGAAGTAAACCTTCGAGCAGTAATCAATACCATAACCCTGGGCAATGAGTCCTGAATAAGACCAGTGACACAACTATGATTGGTTCAAAGCAAATGAACCTATAACCAC
>BRYF01000013.1:13570000-13572500 GCA_030159135.1 Actinidia polygama
AATTTATCGTGAGGTCCCATTACTCATCGACTCAAGACCCCAACTCAATTTGCATATCTGGAAGCACCCCATTTTCTTTGTCAGCATAAATCCTCTTAATTTCTCCATTGCGCCCTGTTTGTCCGAGTCTGTTTTTCTGGTTCGTACTTGGGCTCTGTTCCTCTTCAATTCTCCTGGTTCATGTCATCCATGGACATGGACATAATCAGAAAAAGCAAAGGTCTAGTTAGCATTTTGAGTATGACTCTCTATGTGCGTCGTGGTGTATTCTCAACTTTCTATTTGGTGGCCTTTTTCTCTATCTCCAAAATAATCCGCGTAGAGGTCCCTTCTTCTACGGCTACCAACGCACCGGAAGAAGCATCGGATTGACGCTTCTATTTTTGGATGTGTAGAAACGTTAAGCTTCTAGTTCTCCAACTGACTCTTTTTTAAGTGCAACTTTTCTTGCTAAGAGAAATCCATGGGATAAATTTACTTGCGAGCTTGCAAATATCCTCAACATTAAAAGAGTTGTAACTATCCTTAGGATCCAAATCTTTGCTAAGAAAGAGCAATTCCACTATATCTTCCTTAAACTTGTTGTTCAACTCTTGTAATTGAGAATCAATTGTAACTATAAAAATCTCAAACTGAAAATGACGCTCCATTGTAATGGGTTCTCTTAGAGAACTAGACCGGCCACGACCTACTGTATAACAAGCATTCATATCTGAAATGTCTACACCATGTGTTTCACAAAATAATTTAACTTTCTCCAGCAAAGGAACCCATCCATCTTCTCGTAATTTTTGAACAAGTAGTTTTGTTCTAGACAATGGATGCATAGTATTTACTATATCTTGAGATTTGCGTTGTAAAGCCAGTGATCTCCATAATTTCTCTTGTAAGATGTAAGATGAATGCAAACTCAAAATATGTAATGACGTCATAAATTCCATCCACCTCTGCCCTCTGATTTGTGGTACCTCCATCATTGACAACGACGCTTAAGACCGAACAAACAAGTTTGAGTAAACAAGTTCATCAAACTACAAATGAAACCCAAATGAGAACCCCATCGAGTATCTCTAGCCCGTTTCAATGTCCCAATTTGATTTTTTCCTTTTCCTGTCTCAAACTCATCATCTATAGCAAGCTTCTCAGCAATTTCTGCAGCTTGAGCAGCGCTAAATTTATAATTTATTTTGCAAGATGAGTCTACTAAATTAACTGCAAGAGTCAAGTAAGAAAAAAATTGGCTAACGGATATAACCTCTTTAGATACTCCTACTAATGCCAATTGCAGGCGATGAGCAAAGCAATGAACGTAGTATGCAAATGGACACTCAGCACAAAATAACGCCTGCAACCCAGTCCATTCTCCACGCATGTTGCTAGCACAATCATATATCCTTGACCTCTAATATTTTGCACACTAAGATTATGATGAGAAAGGAAAGTACAAATTTTTGCTTTCAAAGTTGTCGATGTGGTATCCAAAACATGAACTATATCAAAGAAGCGTTCCCTTACAAAACCATCTATATCAACAAATCTCAAAACAATTGTCATTTGCTCTCTTTTCGATTCATCAACAATTATACAATAATATCCATCATTTATATCTTCACGAACGAACTTTTGGATTTTGCTAGAGAAAATACTAAGAATCTGTTTTTGAACCCCATGCGAATGATAAGTAGCATTTTGAGGCGGCTTTTCTAATACCACTGCTGGTTGCTGCCACATCCTCATTATAGGAAGCCAAGAGCTTTTTCAATTCAATAACATTCCCTCGATTTTTAGAATCTTGACGTTCATCCCGACCTCTAAGCATGGAAAGTTAGCCATTTTTATCAGTTTCAAAATGCTTATTTTTCTGAGACTAGGGTTGATATGGTCCGAATTTGATATAAGCGCGCCTCATCTCATCAAGCTCATCTACCGGGTAAACCCATATTTGTTTTTGTAACCCTGGGTGCCTTAGTAAAGAAGATGTATCAACTTGTTCATATTACTCTAGGAATTTTAGATGGGTTGTTCAAGAGGAGGTGAAGTCTAAATATTGTGGGTTGAAGATTTTTCAATTGTACAACCTCCACTATTTTGAAATAAAGAATCAATTATTTTATTCACCACGATTTAACCTAATCAAAATTAAAATTAATACAATAACAACAATAATAAAAAAATTAAATATAACACTTCAATTCTCAAAGTTATAACAATCAATTTGAACAATCATTTTTGATCCTACAGACAAAACTCATTGTGTTCTATTTGTTTGGATAAAAGAACCTTAAATGAAAGAAGAGAGAGGAATAAGAAAGAAAAAGAAAGAATTTTTGACTTACCTCTTACCCTCGAATGAAGCTTCGATGAAGGCTCTCTGCGTTATTCTCTTTCGATCTCTCTCTCTCTTGTCTCACAATAGGTTTTTTTTACCATATATCATATAAGATGCATCACTTCTTTTTGTTTATTTTGTGAATTTATTTTTTTATAGATTTTTGGATAC
>BRYF01000013.1:13575000-13580000 GCA_030159135.1 Actinidia polygama
AAATCGTCATCAATTCACCCTATGATATTACCTCTTGCCAAATTGAATACGGAAATTGCCTACGTGACAGTTTTTTTCCACAGTCTATCAAAGTCACTCTTTTGAAGGAAAAACTAATCCCCATTTCACACGTGTGTGGGGGTGGGTGCGGGGGATAAAAACAAAGGCGCTAAAAACAAAAGGGGTTAGGGCCTCTCAAATTAGGGTTTCTCTCTCTCGTCACTAGTGAATTGGTGAAATTAGGATTTGAATACTACACATTACTAGGGTTGCAAACCAAAAACCAGAGAGTAAATCTTCAATATCTTGGTAATTGAGAAGGAATGTGGATGCTCTTACTTAATATGGTATGTTTCCCTTCTTTTTTTTTTTTTATCAATGGTAAACTTCGATTTCCTCCAAGCCACTATTGTAATGTGATTAAGAACCAATCTCTTATAACGCTATTTTACTTTCATCATTAATTTGACAGATGTTAATGTCAGGGACGAATTGATGACGATTTCAAAAGGTTAGAAATTTAATTGATGTTTTTCAAATGATAAATGTGTATAAGATATTTGGGTAAAAGTTTAGGGGAATTTTGTTTTTTTTTCTAATTTCAATTTTTTGAAGTGTTGAAATGATATGTCAAACTAAATGTATAACGCATATACAGAGTTTTAAAATCTCATTTGTTGATTTATTATTGAATGATAATACTATAAGTATGTCGTATCACCGAATATATTTTATATTTTTGACCATTGTCCGAATTCTAAAGCAAGGATAATTTAAATTATGGTAAATTTCACTAACACGTCATGGATTTTATTGAAATCATAATGTCATTCCTTTTATTCTCTAAAATCAAAGTGCATTCCTTTACTTTATTATTTTATGGTGGGAGTTGTTGGTGGAAGCAGTGAGCGGTGCCAACTAAAGTTCAAGATGATTGGAAGGTGGGAGGTAGAGGTGATGACTTCTACCTTTCTTTTATCCTCTCCTTCTTTATTCTTCAAAATTTGATAATGAAATAAATGTATTTTAGTAACTCTATCCTTAACTCAAATGGTTTTAACTTTTGACAGGGAATGTCAGGGTGATTTCAAAAAATAAAGGTGGTGCAGTGTTATTTTGTATTAATTGAGGGAGTGTTGGTGAAATCTACCCTTTAAACTAATTTGTCTCTTTCTTCCTTCAAAACAATAATAATGAAGTAACACAAATAAAGTCAAATACATCGTCCCAATTCTCATGGTGATCACAAATATGATAAGATAAGGCCTGACGATACCAACAAAGAGGCGGAAGACTTGAAAAAAAAACTTTATTTAAACAAAGAAAATATTACAAGAGAGAAGGATTACAAGAGAGAGAGAAAAAGAGGGAGAAAACTTAGTCTACCTTACAACCAGGGAAGACAGTCCCTTAAATAGAGAAGGAAAAAGAATAATTCGGGTGTTCATGGGGCCCCATCAACACTTATTAAACAATTTTCTTTTCTAAAAATAGTCAACTTTTCTTTCATTATAGAGGTACTGATTAAGGCCTTTAAAAAGTGAAAGCTATAATTGCTTTACTTTAAAAAAGAAAAGTAAAAAACTTAAATTGCTTTTCAAAAACAAAGAACATGCTTGCCGACACTTATTACCGACAATTTGGCAAAAGATATTATTTCTTCAAATCCTCTAAAGATGCCATGAATCTAGCCAGCTGGCCCTCCTGAGCATCCATCTCATCTATTGAGATATCTTCCTCAATATTCTGTCCTTCACCAGCTAAACATTCATTGTCGCTGTGTTTAATAGAACTCATTGAAGAATCTTCTTTATTGAAGGAAGACAAGAATTATATCTGAAAATATTCCAAGCATTTGGACATAAGTTCAGATTCTGAAATATCTGGAGAAGACCTCTTAATTTGGCTCTTCAAAATTTCAAAAGGATCCAAAGAAGATTGAAAAACAAAGGAAGATATTTCCTTGCTGTTAACTTGATATTGGAAGAAATATTCATCCGCTTTTGAATTAATTTGGATAACAATCTCCTTTATATCAGTCTTTGATCACCATCTGACCCAATAATTTCTATAAAGAGAGAAAACATTAATTAACTCATCCTTCTTGATTAAAATATCTCATCTCCATATTCATGGGATACTAAACTCAATAAAGAACAAAATCATATTATAATTATATGGTAAGTCCATTTTTCTTTTAATTTTGGGATGCTATTTTTCCCATCTTTGAAAGGCTTCCAAAATATTAAAAGGTAGAATATCTACATTGGGCCTATAAGTAAGCCATCAGTCATAGAACCATATTGGTAAATCTCCGAATGTCATTATTCTTGTGCAAAGCTTGAAAAACTAAGAATGTTTAATTTTCTGATTTTGATAGATAAAACCTCAAAGAATCCCTTGTAGTAATCCCAATAATTGAAATTTCGGGGGACCTTATCAATTATCATAGACTTTGAGGCAGAAAGATCCAATCTCCAATGTCCTGGTTTGATTACCTTCTTGATAATACACTTACTATAATATAGAGTAATGGTATTATCTTTAACATCTTCACGAGTATGGTGAATATCCATACTATCTGTCTAATTCAGAATATTCTCAAAATATATGTGAGGTTTCCCTAATTGAATCCTGCTCTGAAAAGGGGAAAGATACTTGGCCTTATTGCCCAAGAAGATTATTGCCCAAGGATTATCAATTAAGTGATAATCTTCTTGCTCAATATAGCAGATATGTACTGGATAATTTTTTGAGAAATATTCATCATTCTCATTCTTAGCCACAATATTAGCTAAAGTTTTCCTTTGATTGGGATTCTGAGTTTCATTACTTTCAATCTCCTTATTATTAGGAGGTTTTTATTTCTGCTTGCTTGAAGAAGATGATGCACCCATATGTCCACCTCTTTTCGCAGATTGCTTTGGGGTAACCATTGTAAATCCCTCATTATCAATTAACTGAGAGGAATATAATTTTTCTCTTGCAAAGCCTTTATTGGGAGGGATATGTCCCTTTCCTCTGTTAGCCATCTGCACAGAAAATATATAATTAACCATGCAAAACATATAATTTAGCTAACTAATCTTTAAGATCTTCAATTTTACTTCGATCAAGACACATTTTATCGAATTCCTGAATATAAATAGGATCATCAAAGTTGTCAAAAGTAATATTTCTTGTATACCAATCAAAAAATTCTTTTTCAAGAGAATCAATTTATCTTAATAATTTATTTGTTTGTTTTCTTTGCTTATCATTAATCGTAAGAAAATTCTTATTGAAAGCAATTTGCTTACTTCTGAGTTATATATAACTTCAAAATTTTTCTTGTTAGATGATCTCTATCTAACAAATGAAATATTCTCCACATATTATCAGATAGAGGAATATTTTTCTTTTCTCTGATTTGTTTATCATAAAATTGAACAGCTCTATTAGCAGCTTCAATTTTTTTAATCATTTTATTTATTTTTTTGATATTTTCAGAACTAATCATTAAAAATAATTTAAGATGTTGTAATATACAACTTTTGAGCTTCATTTCTCAAATTTAAAACTTCTTCATATATTTGAAGAATTCATCATAAAACCCTGTATAATTACCTTGATAATTAATTTCAGGATTTTTAACAACTTGTTGAAGATGTAATGATCTTCTTTTGAGGTATTCAATTTCTCGAATTATTTTATTAAATCTTTTAATATTATGATTACTTATCATTAGTAATCTTGAGGGGAGTTGAAATATACAACTTTCTAATTTGATATTTCAAATTAAGAATCTCAATATTATTGAGATAAACTTCAGTTTGCCAACTGAAATAGAAATAACTTTCATGATCAATTTTTGAGTCGAGCAGATATTTTTGTCTCTTCTCAAGAATTTTTATATTTTTAAGGAGAGAATTAATTTTTTCAATTGCTTATCACTGATCATGGTGACCCTTGAAGAAGTTCCCTTGTAAGAAAGTCAGAGAGAGAATTAGATTCCCTTTTGATATAAATAATTTCAAAATCAAAAGAAAATAATTCAACTTGCCATCTAGCAAAAATTTGTTTTGAGACAAGATTTTTAATATATTTTTTTAAAATTTGTTTAACTGCTGAACAGTCAACTCTCAAGATGAAAGTCTAATTTAAAAGATCATCTTCAAATTTAGAAATACATTTAACAACAGAAAACATTTCTTTCTTTATTGTTGAATAATTTATTTGTGCTAATTTTCACATTCATGAGGTAAATTGAATTAGCTCTTCCTTTTTATTATCAAGATTAATTTGTTTCAAAATTCCTCCATAACCAATATTAGAAGCATTGGTTTCAACAACCTTCTTCCAATTGATTTTGGCAAGAGAAAAGTAAGGAAACTGCTTGACTTTTAATTTTATCTTTTGAACAGCCTTGCTATGCTCTTCTGTCCATGGAGAATGATCTTTCTTCAATCTAGAATATAAGATTAAAGCATCATGTGCTAAATTATGATAATAGTCTGAAATATAATTCAAACTTCCTAAAACTCTTTGAAGTTGGGTTTTCCCTTAAATTCATTAGGAAATTTAGAAGCAAATTCAATATTTCTATCTATAGAAATTATTTTCTCTTGATGAATATTATGTCCCAAAAATCTAACTATTGTTTGAAACAATTTAAAATCTAATTGTTGTTTGAAATAATTTTATTTTTGAGGCTGATAAAACCAAACCATTTCTTTTGACAATATTTTTGAAAATATTCAAATACTTAAAATGTTGATCAATATTGTTAGAAAATATTAAAATATCATTAATATAGACAACGGAGAAATTCGAATATGGATTAAAGATTTCATATATAATATTTCAAAATTCTGAAGGAGTATTTTTTAATTCAAATGGCATAACATTCCATTCAAAATGCCCAAATAAAATAACAAAAGTTATTTTGTATCTATCAGATTTATTTATTTGGATCTGCCAATATCTAAATTTTAAATCAAATTTAAAAAATATTATTTCAG
>BRYF01000013.1:13585000-13587500 GCA_030159135.1 Actinidia polygama
TCCAAATAATTTAAAAACATGATCCAAAATACTTGAACTGCACCGATGCAGCCCGTTACCTGGACTTCAGATCCGTGAATCCATTCGACAAAGTTGCAGTACCAGATAAGTGAATCTAATAACAACTGGATTGCACTATAAAAAGTACCAATATCGTCCTCCATATGAGTCATACACCAATAACATTGTCACTGCCTAAGATGAAACAGAACTATGCAGTGGCTATCAATAATTGTACCTGAATACCAACCAAGTAAAAATGATTATTCGAAGAAAAAAAAGATTTTGATTTTTCAAATCAGCGTCATTGTCAGTTGTACCTCTCATCATCCATAGCTAGAAGTTCAATATGCACCTTTCGTAAAGTAACTGTAAGATGATGTTGTTTCCTTTGTGATTTTGACCTTCTTCGATAACTTTTAAGAACTCCATCATCAAGCTGTTTCTCATCAAGGTAGAAGAGATTTGTGGACCTTCATGTGCAACAACCTCACCGTCGCGCTTTGCATTCGTCGCCCATCTTCGAAGAACAAATGTTGAGGAAGATAAACATATTGTTGAGGAAGATAATCGACGAGATACGTGGATATCACATTCATTGAAATACAATTACTGAAAATATGATTCTTATTTCTTGTCTTGATTCCTGTCATCCAAATAAAGCCTTAAATGTTTTTCTTTGAGGTAGTATTTCTATGGTTTTCAATTGGTTGTAGAATAATCGGAAAAGTGAAATAAAAAATATCTAGATTCATTGGAGAGAAAAAAATAATCGATTTGTTGCATTACTTTTTACTTAGTGATTTTTTTCTAATATTCTTTAAATTTCTCTAGACAATCAAGAAGAAGTGAAAAGAAATAATTAAAAGTAGTAAAATACCGAAATTAAGACGGAAAAATCCATTTTATAGTCGAAACGAATTGGGATTCTCTCCTTGAAAATTCCCTTCTCCTCGTATTTAAAAACTATGTTGTTTTGGTTGTAAATTTAGATTTCACTTAAAAATTTTAAAACTGTGTTGTTTTGAACCTGAATTCTATTTTAGTCCAAAATTACGTTGTTTTGAATATAAATATTTTTGTGGAGATACTTAGACATATATTGTCTAGCCTTATTTTTTTTCTTTTCAAAAAAAGTTTTGAACATTTTATGACTTAATGTACTGAGAAATTCTAATATAATGAGATTTTTAAAAGATATATTTTTTTATGGGTAGTCCAAGGTTTCAAAAAATCCTAAATAATATATGTTCTATTGCTTTTTTTGTCCTAATTCGGTCACTTCAAGAGGAAGATTCAAGGAGAGGATTCGGACCAGTTAAAACACCCATTAACAGGTTACTCGAACTTAAAATCTAATATTTCCTTTCCGTTGAATAAAAAAAACAAACAAACTAAAATCTAATGCCAGTAGGGTTAAATACACTTAGCCCCTTAAAGTATTGGTCAATTTCCATTTTAGCCTTCATATTAAAAATTTTTCTACTTTATATCCTAACTTATTAAACCACTAATATTTACCGTACCCACAGGCACTACGTAAAAAAAATGATCATCTCTTAAGCGTACTCGTTAAAGTTTTACAATCTAAAAACCAGATAAGATATAAACGTCGAAGAAAAATAGTTGTTTTAGGTTGTTTTTTTTTTGGCTCACTAAAAAATGATTCAATGGGTAAAAAATATGACAAACTTTAAAAAAATTTTGTCCATTGGATAAGAACCTATGTGGGTCCCCACACCTTTGAGAAGAAAGAAGTAATATTTTTTTGAGAAAAAAATATTTTTTAATCGTTTGATTAAATCAAATGGATTTCAACCGTAGTTGGTAGAAGATAATTTTGAGATTCAAAATGAGTTGTAATTTATATTATAGATTTGCAATCAACCCAAAACCTTAAACTCCGTTTAATTAATGTACGAAATGTTACACATAGCGCCACATGGGGGTTGTGGCTCAGCAAGCCAACCCACATAACATGGGACTGGGATCCCCTGTCCCAAATGTTTTGTCCCACTCTCCTGTCCCATCCCCAAATGAGCGACACATGTCTAAATCTAATTTATCAAGAGAGATTTTATAATTAGTTAAATTACATTTGAACATGTGTCGTTCATGGGAGACTGGGACGGGGGTTGAGACAGGGGATCTGGTCCACATAACATGACCCATAAGCTAAATTAGACACCAAATCTGACCCATACTAAATTCAGTTCTGAGCTAGAACCACCAAAACCCTCCCCTCTCCTCAACCATCTGTCTTCCTCAACTGCCGCCACCGACGCCACCATCCGATCCCACAAGAGAAAGAGAGAGAGAGAGAGGGAAAGAGAGACGAAATAACAGAATCGTCGACACCACCAGAATCGGGAAATTAAACACCAAAGCCATAGCGGACCCCTCTCCCTCTCTCCCTCTCTCAAACACCAGAATCGTGGTGGAGAACATTAGGATTAGGGTTAGTAGCAACGGCTGGATTCGAGGCGGAGCGATGAGATTC
>BRYF01000013.1:13635000-13660000 GCA_030159135.1 Actinidia polygama
CATCTATCCTTATATATACAATATAAATATTATTTTATTAATTTATTTATTTATTTATATTTTTTTTTCAACTTTTCCTTTCGGCCATTTTCACTTTCGGCGCAATAAAATAAAATACACTTTAGCCCCTCCAACTTTTAATTACATTATATCATCTCAATTTAAATGTCCTCTTTATCTTTATCCCCAAAGTTATGAATTTTTCAATTTAAACCCAATTTAAAATACACTTAGGTCCACTAATCCACATGTGGCCTAATTAACTATACATGAATTCAATTATACCCAAATCCAAAATTATTCATATATAAAAAGAAAATTTTTGAAACCTTACAAAAAATGTCCATGTAAATCTAGAATAGTCATCAACAATAACTAGTGCATATTATTTTTCACCAAGATTTAAAGTCCTAGATGGTCCAAATAAGTCCATATACAAAAATTGAAATGGTTTAGTAGTATTGAGCATATTTATAGATTTAAAAGAAATCTTATCCTTTTCAAATTTAATTTTTGGAAGCCCTTTTACGAAATCATGTTTTAAGACTTTTTCAAGTATACTCATGCTAATGTGGCCAAGTCTTCTATGCCACAATCAACTTTCATCACTATTCATAGCGACAATGTATTTGATTTCACAAGAAGATAAATTATTTAAATCAAACAATAAATTGTTGCATTGTCTATGTCCAGTGAGGATTGTTTTGTTATTATTGTTGTCTATTACTTCACATTTGGAAGATTCAAATACAACCTTGCATCCCTTGTCACAAAGTTGACTAATACTCAAAAAATTGTGTTTGGGTCCTTTAATAAGTAATACATTTTCAATAGAGGTAGAGGAATTCTTACAAATACTACCTATTCCGATGATCTTTCCTTTGCCACTGTCTCCAAAAGTGACAAATCCTCCATCCTTTGGCTTGAGAGATGTGAATTGAGTCTCATCTCCCGTCATGTGCCTTGAGCACCCGCTATCTAAATACCAATGGTTTTTGTTTGATCTTACTTGAAAGCATACCTACAAAATAGTTTATTTCACTTTAGGTACTCAAATCATCTTGGGTGCTTGGGGGTTAGTCCTCAATGATCCTTTTGGGACCCATGCATTTTTAGAAACATTGAATTTTTGCATAAAGTAGCATCTAATAGCAACATGACCTATATTATGACAACAGAAACATGAAACTTGTGTTTCTATATTAAAGTGACTAGATTTGGTTTTATAATATATTTTTCTCTTGTAAAGATTACAACCAAGTCCGACTTTATCAAGTGAACATTTTTATTTTTCTAGGATGACATCTAATTTCTCTTTACCATCAACACATTTATAGAGTGTTGTTTCTAAATATTTAACCTTATCATTTAAAATTTATTTTTCCTTTGAAGAGTTTTTCGAAAAAGAATTTTCTTTGCCCTTTTTTTCAAAGAATAAACTTAATTTTTCAAATCTTCAATTTTCTTTAGTAAATCTTCATTTTCTTTTGAGAGAGTGGCAATCATCTTTTTAAGGATACTATTTTTAATTCTTACCTTTTTGAATTCACTCATTAATTCATCAAAGGCATCTTGCAATTCATTAAAAGTAATTTGAGATGGGTTTGAGTTGGATACCTCATCTTCATCCTTATGAGCCATGAGACAAAGATTTACAATTTTGTTTAGGCTCGGCTTCATCTTCGGAGCTGGATTCTTCATTGTCCATCCATGTCATGGCGCCATTGCTCTTTTCCATTTTTTCTTCTTTTCTTTCTTCTTGAGCAAAGGACATTCGATTTTTATATGCCCTGACTTCTTGCACTCGTAGCATATAATTGTTAATTCTTTGCTAGTCTCTCCTTTGCCTTCATTTCTTTTACTACTTCTTCATTTCTTCTTCATAAAGCTTTTGAATTTACGAGTGATAAGAGCCATTTTTTCATTGTCCTTATCACTCTCTAATTATTCTTCTTCCTAGGTAAATTTGAATGCCACTACCTGTCACGCCCCGTAGCTGGGCTATGTGGATGAGGGCTCGCGACCGGTTGGTGGCAGGCCCACCAAGGCCGACTTACCTTCATCCGGTTGATCACTTGTGCATACTCATTTAAAATGATATAAATTTTATGTAGAAACGTCATAATATCTGAAAATAAAAAATGTGAGGTGTACACAAAGTATAGAGAGCTATGCCTAAGTATTTAAACTTCATACATCCATAATAAGGTCAACTTTAACATACATACATATCGTGGCCGTTTGTAAACATACATAACATAACTACATAAACTAGGGTCTAGCCCATACACATCATAAGGCCCTTAGGCAAAAAAAAATTAGAGTCTGCTCATCGACTTACTTACGGCTCCTCGGATTGGCTTCCTGAAATTGATTTTTTGAAAACATAAGGAAATTGCTTAGTGAATAACAGTGATGCATGAACGTAAAATACCATGAATCATTTGCATATCATACATATCTCATAAAGTGTAAAACATGTGAGCATATCATAATTTCTTCTAACTTTGATCTTTCATAAACTTGAAACTCACATAACATGGCATAACGTTTTTCATAATCATACATAGCATAGCTAGAAAATGTAACAACTCGGCATACGTAGTAACCATATAGGTTATGTTGGGGCTCTTTAGGCCAGAGATATCTCAATTGTAGATGGTTTTATTTCACATCCCCTATCTACTTTAGGACTATCAGGCTTGGTTAAGGTCCCATCACGAGAGGACCTCGAGTGTCACCATGCATGCATACTTTGAACATACTTATTTTTCATGTAAATCCATGCTAGACATCAAAATTATTTCATAATCATGTCAAAACATTCATCTATGGAGTTTCGATAATTAACATAATAACAATTGCATTTCGAAGACATGATATTCATATTGATAACATAATTATTGATGCATTGAAACCATGAAAAACGGTTGCGTATAATATAGTATGTATTGAAAATATTTTTGAAAGTATATAATTTTGTTCATGACATCATGTTACTCACCTCAATTCCCTTGGCTAGGCGTTAAGCGATGTGTCCCTACATGTAAGGCACGGAAACATCAATTCTAGGTTCAATATTAAACGAATCAACTAAGTAAACTCTCGACTCGACCTTAGGTACTCTCGTTCTATTATAGGTTACGTCCTAAGACAACACCCCTAGGAATAGATTCAAGGATCCCAAGTTTACCATTCATCAAAACCCCACTCATCGTGATGAAAGAATAAGACAATTCTCTAGGTCATGACCCTAAGGCAAGATAAGAATATTGCTCTCTCAACACTAGTTCATTCATTGCATCACTTTCACCTCAAGATGTTGAGTCTACATTCTAGGTCAATCTCATTTGGAAATATACTTAAGAACCTTTAATTTGGTAGGTCATGGGTCAAAATATGTTCTGAATGAAAAAATTACGTCCAATAAAAAAGAGAACTAAAATTTTATAAAATAATGTTGCTGATAAAATTTTAGGTCAATTTCAAACTCTAATATATCATAATATATAAGGAATTAGAGTACAAACTTTTTGTGGGTAGAAAGATCTATGAGGCTACTTTTCAACACTTCAAACGGTGTATCAATTCGAATTTTCTAGAGAAAGTTATGCCCGTTTTACAAAATAGTGTCTGAGCTGCTTGGGCCAGAGCGTTCGAACGCCAGGCAAAACTAAAAAATGCAACTCTCTGGATGTTTGAATGCTCCGCAAAGGTGTTCGAACACCGAGCATACGGAGCAACAGAATTGGCATGAAAACTCACCAAAAACTTATCCGATTACAACCCCAAACCTCTCCAAGTTTCTAAGGCTCAAATCTATATCAAAAAGGGCAACAAGAACTCAAGATGAGGAAGAATTTACCATTTAAACAAAAGAAATCTAAGGTTGTGAAATTCAAGACCTAACATTTTACAAATTTTGGGATTTTTCAACCCCACTCCTAATTCCTTTAAATTGAGCTTCAAGCTCCCAAAAGCAAATTAAATGGAACTCAAAGAAGTCTCTAAAATTAATCTACCTCCCATACATACATATACACAAAAGTTAGGGTTTGGCTTACCATTCTCCAAGATCAAGAATGGTTTCCAATGGCTTCCTTATGGCTTGGGTTTGAGCTCTCAAGGTTTTCTCTCTCTCCTTTCCCTTGATCTTCCTTCTCTTCTCCTCTTCTTTCCTCTCTTCCTCTCTCTTTTCTATTCTCTCTCTATGCGTATGTGGGTGTGTGTTTGTGAAGTGTATAAGATAAGATGCACATGGGAGATAATCCCATGTATAGTAACATTTTGTTTTGTTTTTCTTTTCTTTTTTTTCTTTCTTTCTATTTATTATACTTTGTTATCGTTCAAATGCCATTCTTAGCGTTTGAACACTGAGAAGAAAATTGGCTTTAGCATTCGAACCCCACATTTGAACGCATAGAAGCCCTGAAATTGGTTACATGCGGTAGCGTTCGAATGCCCATTCTACCATTAGAACGCCCAGAAGAAATTTGTCTAGCTAGCGTTCGAACGCTCTGTTTTAGCATTCGATAGTCTTGAGAGCATACCAATTTGGTTTTGGCTTTAATGTTCAAATGTCTATCTTAGCGTTCAAATGCTAAGAAGAAAACTAGGCAGATACTTAAGGCTTAGGCTTTGAAAAGTTCCAACTCTAATTTGATCACTTTTGAGCCCTAAAATCATAATTACTCAAATTAATTAAAATATGGTTTATGAGTTACATAGTTAAAGAGAATTAACGGATTCGGAGTGTTACACTATCTTTCTTTTTCTTTTCTCATCATCTTGGGCATGTTATTTTTGGGTAAGTTCATATGTCATGAAATAACCCAATAATTCTTCTAGAGGAAGTGTGTTGAGATCTTTTGCTGATTGAATGGTCGTGACGTTTGCTTTCCAAGCCTTTGGTAGTGATTTCAAGATTTTTCTCACCTATTTATTGTTAGAATAAACCTTTTCAAGAGATTTTAAACCATTAATAATGTTGTTGAATCTTGTGAACATTTCGGTAATCTATTTATCCATTTTTATTTTAAATAATTGATAAATATGAACTAAGATATTAATTTTAGACTCTTTAACTTAACTAGTTCCTTCATGTGTTACTTCTAGGCTATGCCATATTTATTTGGCCGATTCAAAAGTTGAAATTCAATTATATTCATTAGGATCAAGTGCACAATACAAAACATTTATAGCCTTAGAGTTTGATTGTAGCATTTTCAGATCATATTCATCCCAATCAGATATGAGTTTAGGAAAATCTCTTCTTTCAATTTTTATTGTTGGAGTTTTAGGACCATTAACAATAATTCTTCACTAGTCGTATTCTACGGATTGAACATAGATTCACATTATATTTTTCCAATAGTTATAATTTGTGCCATTAAACATGATGGTCTATTTGTGGATTGACCCTCACAGAGAGAGTTTCCGAAGTTGGTTGACATGGTATTTTCCTAGGATGTTTAGCCTAAAATAGGAATACTAGCTCTGATACCAGTTGTTGGCCCAATAGGCAACCCAAGAGGAGGGAGTGAATTGGGTTTTTCAAAGTTAATTATAAATTAAGATTAATTAAAATTAATCTAATCAATAAAACAGTAATCTAAGTTGTATGCAAAGCAATAAGATAGGTAAATACAAGATATAAGAGAGAACACCAAGATTTACCGAGGTTCGACCACAACGAGTGATCTACGTCCTCCCAAGACCTTCGCAAGATCTTCTTCCACTATTTGTAATCAACAATTATAATGTGGGGTTGATTTCCAAGTGCTGAGCTCACTTTTACATAAGAACTTATCCCCAAGTACTTCCAAGAGGTTTTGTCCAATATGCTCTCAATCTTTCAAGTATTCTTGTCCAAGTTACACTCAAACTTACAAGAGTATAAGTAAATGAATGTTTTACAAGATGAGAACAAACTCTCTAACATGAGTAGATAGGAATAGAATTACACAATAAATGCAAACTCTTTAAGACAAAAAGAATTTCTCAAGGAATGTTGACTTTGAAGGTTTTTTATGATCAATGAATGTTTAAGGTAGTCTCTTGTTATTATTAAATGCCTATAGAAGTTTGTTTATAATGGCTTGAAGAAGATTGAAACATTCGTGATAGTTGTGGAGCATTAAATGCTGCTTCAGACAACTCTGCATTCAAAAATCTAACCGTTAGATGTCAACACTTTTTTCATGTGTCGACACTTTTTGGGTTTTCTAGGTTTCATGTGTTGACACCATCAAGAACACGTATTGACACTTCCTGTTTGTCTGAACCCACTGGTCACATGTGTCGACATTTTAAGAACATGTGTCGACATTTTAAGCCTTTCTTTGTTCAGTTGAAACACTCTATCTCCATGTGTCGACACTTGATCATCAGTCTTTGAAAGTTTGGCTACTGTCCACATGTATTGACACTTCAATGTCAGGCGTCGACAGTTTCTATACTTTGGTTACTGTCTTCTTGTGTTGACACTTTTCAAAGTATATGTCGACACTTTAATTCCATATAGCTCACTGTCCATATGGGTCGACTCTTTCAACCAAATGTGTCGACACTTTAACTTTCAGATTTGAATCTATGCTTACTCTATTTAGGTGTCGACACTTTAAGCACGATGTGTCAACACTTCATACCCAGATTCAAGTCTGTTGTTCTTTATGTGTTGACACTTCAAATTCCATGTATCGACACTTCTTGCCTAGAACATATTTATTTATTTCCTTAGTTTTTTGAGCTTCGATCGACTCTCTTTCTTTCAGATGTCTTCTATTTTGGATATTTGTGATCTACAATGTCTTTAATCCACTGAGATTTAGGATTTCATCCACTTGTCTGAAACTTTCTTCAAATTTTTAGTATGGTCTCTGAGTCTTCAAGTGTCGACACATCATGAACACGTGTCGACACTTTTTGGGCAGAAATTGCTTTCAAGTTTTCCTTTATCAATTAGGCGTTAATTCATAATTCTCATGATCTGCACGCTAAGTAGAGTCATTAGACATTAAATTAATATTTTGTTATCATTAAAATCGAGGATCGAGCCAACAAACTCCTCCTTTTTTATGATGACAAAACTTTTTAATATATGAATGATGAACTTTAAGAGCTTATGATATTCAAAGTGCAATACATCGATTTGAAGCACATACCATATATTGCACCACATTTCTTTTGTAATTAATGCACTTCTCATGTATTTAAACTTAATACGCAGTATTTAAGTTTATAACCATAAATATATCATATTTAATGCATTAAAATTTATATCATATTCCATATTATCCATACTCATATTAGTTCTAATAGAATACCATCATTCATATACAATATTTTTCTTTCCTTTTTTGTCAAACCATCAAAAAGGGTATCAATCCATTAGATTACAGCTATGAACTCTATGAAAGACAAATTATAACAATTGAGATTCGTGTATGTAATTATAGATTTAATATGACCGATACTTCTCCCCCTTACTTAAGAAGTTCAATCTCCCTCGAACGGCATGATTTAACTTAGATTCAACCATTTTATCAACCCCAAGTACTTTTCAGATTATAAGCCATGATCTCTATAATCACTCATCCCACAACGGCAATTCAAATCAAAATACATTATATACATATGCATAAGCTATGAAATCATTATAATCAACTAATCAATTCTTAATAAAACCATATTGAGCCACAAATACATAAGCATACGTAGAAGCTATGAAATCCAAAAAAAAACTTAAACAGAATCACATCACCGAAACTGTAAGCTACAAGTTATGATTATGAGTCAAGATTTCATGTGACTAAGCATAGAGACCATGTAGTAATGAGAAGCAATTATCAACATTAGGGTAATATAACCAACCCGAGTCATATTCAAAACAAGATTATACATGTCCCAAAATAACTTCACCAGAAATATAATATCCAGAATATTACAAAGAACCATAAAAGTTCTCGTAAGAGATCATTAGTGGGAGGAGGGAGGTGGTTGAGATGTGTGAGATGAAGATGCACATGGTGATAAAACGTGTAAGGAGTGGATGGTTGTGAAGAGGGGGATGGTGAGGAGTCAATTCGAGAGCGGTTTTTATGGTATTTGAGAACTTCTTTGCTTCCCTTTGGCGTAGTGCATATTTATGTCCGGATGTACGAAGCAAAGCAGGAGAAGTATCAGATTCCGTCTAAGATAGGTCCTCTTCAACAGTTTCATCTACTTCTTTATCAGCTTTCTTTCCCTCTTCCTTCTCAGCCTCTTTCTCTTCCTTCTCAACCTCTTCTTTCTTTCGCTCAGCCTCTTTGACTTGCTCAAACCCCCTTTTCTCCTTGTTTCTCATCTTCCTCATCTTCATTTTCTTCCTCCTCTTCTTCTTCTTCCTCTTCTTATTCCTCTTCCCATTCTTCTTTTTCCGTTCTCAAGAGTCTCAATTCCTTTTTCATTTCTCGCATTTTTTCGACAAACAACAATCGGGTGCCCACATTGTCAACTTCATTTTTTGCATTGAATCTAGCATTTGAGCCATAAAAACTTCAAATTTATTTCACTCCCCTCGAATTCAGAAGTCAAAGATCTCTTAGCATTTCCACTTCCTGATGGAGCCTTTTCTTTTGAAGAGCTTCCCTCTTTCATTTTTTTTTGATGATTTAGGGGTCCATTTGTTGTTTTTAGCTCTTACCCCATTCTTTTCAATATTTTCTCATTATATTCATCACTAATTGCCTTGGGAACACGTGTTGTCACATCATTGAAATCAACCTTAAATATTTTCTACAATAACTTATCCCCATGTTCTTTTAAGAGGTTTTGTCCAAGATTCTCTCAATCTTCCAAGTATTTTTGTCCAAGTTACACTCAAACTTGTAAGAGTATAAGTAGATGAAGGTTTTACAAGATGAGAACAAACTCTCTAACAAGAGTAGATAGGAATGGAATCACACAATAAATGCAAACTCTTGAAGACAATAAGAATTTCTCAAGGAATGTTGACTTTGAAACTCTTTGATGATCAATGAATGTGTAAGGTAGTCTCTTGTTATTGTTAATTGCCTTTGGAAGTTTATTTATAATGGCTTGAAGAAGATTGAAACGTTGGTGATAGTTGTGGAGCATTAAATACTGGTTCAGACAACTCTGCGTTGAAAAATCGAACCGTTAGGTGTCAACACTTTTTCCATGTGTCGATACTTTTTGGGTTTTCTGGGTTTCATGTGTTGACACCATCAAGAACACGTATTGACACTTCCTGTTTGTCTGAACCCACTAGTCACATGTGTTGACACTTTGAGAACATGTGTCGACACTTTAAGCATTTCTTTGTTCAGTTGAAACACACTATCTCCATGTGTCGATACTTTCGAGTCATGTGTCGACACTTGATCATCAGTCTTTGAAAGTTTGGCTACTGTACCCATGTGTCGACACTTCGATGTCACGTGTCGACACTTTCTATACTTTGGATATTGTCTTCATGTATCGATACTTTTCAAAGCATGTGTCGACACTTTAATTCCATATAGCTCACTGTCTATATGTGTTGACTCTTTCACCTAGATGTGTCGACACTTTAACTTCCAAATTTGAATATTCGCATACTGTATTCAGGTGTTGACACTTGAAGCACGATGTGTCGACACTTCATACCCAGATTCCAGTCTGTTTCTTCATGTGTCGACACTGCTTGCCTAAAATATATTTATTTGTTTCCTTGCTATTTTGAGCTTCGATCGACTCTCTTTCTTTCAGATGTCTTCTCTTTTGGATATTTGTGATCTTCAATGTCTTTAATCCACTGAGATTTAAGATTTCATGCAATTGTCTGAAACTTTCTTCAAATTTTCAGTATGGTCTCCGAGTCTTCAAGTATCGACACATCATGAACATGTGTCGACACTTTTTGGGCAGAAATTGCTTTTAAGTTTTCTTTAATCAATTGGGCGTTAATTCATAATTCTTATGATCTGCACGCTAAGTAGAGTATTAGACATTAACATAATATTTTGTTATCATCAAAATCGAGGCAATGAGTCAACAAATTTTTTAAACAAAGCACAACCAAATTATATCACAATAGTATGAGTGAGAATGTGGTTACCCTCTTCCAATGGATGGTAAACGGACCTTTATAAAGGGATAGTTTGCAGACGTGTGAGAAAACTGCAGTGTAATCATCGGTTACCAAATAAGGAAACCGTGGTTGAGGATTGCGACGTAACAGGTTGTGAATGCCAGATGGAGATGGTCTCAAGTTTGCCTCGGTTTAAAGATGGTGGCAAGGTAAACTACTTAGTAGGCATTGGTAATTTGGGATATTGGGAGGACATGGATGGTGTCTGGGAAGCTTGGACATGTTGAGTGGCAATCATAAGAGATATTGGTGACATGATCTTTTGTGGACAACTTGGCAACATGTTGAGCCCAGGATGAATCATTTTCTCTGGAATTAACTTTATCAAGTGAGGATTTCACCCCTCATCAGTTGTGTCACGCCTCGCGACCCAGCCTATGCGGATCGAGGGCTCGTGATCGGCCGACAATCTAGCTACCGAGGTCGACTTACTTTAAATCAGTTGAACACACGTGCATACTCATTTACAATGATGTATGAATGCGGAAACGTCATAATAATTGAAGGTAATAAAATGTGGATAATATACAGAGTTCTGCCTAAGTTTAACTTTTCACATCCATAACATGGCCCACTTCTTATATACATCAATGGTCGATCTTGTCATATACATAACATGGCTAGTTCGTATCTTCATAGTATGACCAACTTTTGGCTACAACATACATAGAGTCTCGTCCATCATCGAAACTACTTAAGGCCCTTGGGCCACAAAACTAATGTCCGCATGGCGACTTCCTTCTAAGGCTCCTCGGATTGACTTCTTGAAAATTATTTTTAGAAAAAATAAGCTATACACTTAGTGAATAACAATAATGCATGAACGTAAAAATGCCATGAATTAGCATATTTGAAATCATATCATAACATAAATATCTCTTAATATCGCATTTGAAACATAAACTTTAATCGTATGAACATAGCATTTAAGCATTTGAAACATAGCTTTCAAAACATCATATCATAGCTTGAACCGTAAAATATGGCATAACATATCTTGAAATCGTGAAATCGTGATCATATCATAACATAGCTTAAAATTGCAAGCATATCATAACTTAGCTTAAAAAGTGCAACAACTCAGCATAACATAGTAACCATATAGGTTACGCTGGGGCTCTTTAGGCCTGGAACGTCTCCCACATAGATAGTTTATATTCGGTCCCTTATCATAGGGCTAAGAGACTAGATTAAGGTCTCACCACTAGAAGACCCTGAGTTGACGCTATACATAAAAATTCTTGCTATGCATTGAAATTCTATCATTCTTTTATGTAAAAGCTTTCATCCATGGGTTTCATTTCATAGCATACTAGTATTATCATACGTTTCGAAGACATGGCAGTTATAACATAACATATATTCATTTATGCATTGAAAGCATGGAAAATATTATATGCAATATAATTCGCATTGAAAGCATTTGGAAAATACATAGATTTTGTTCATGGCATCATGTTACTCACCTCGCTTTCCGTGACTAGGTGCTAAGAAATGTGTTTTTACATGTAAAGAACATAAGGTACGAAATTATCAATACTATGATCAATCCATGCCAAAATAGAATATCAAAACTAATACGGAACTCCCGACTCAACCTAGGGTACATTCGCTCTAGGTCAAAATCTTATGAAAATGGACTTAAAATGTTTTAAGGTAAAAAGGTCAAATAGTAAAAAATTTAGTTTGGTGTTCGAATGCTGGGATGTGGCATTCGAGCGCTAGGCTACCATTCGAACGCTGGGTCTAGCATTAGAACACTGGCTGTTTGTAGTAGCAGAAATGGTTACTTAAATTCATCAAACCTTCTCTAATCATAACCAAAACTTCCTTTTCTTCTAAGGGTCTAAAAATTTACTCATTAGGTCACACATAACTCAAAATGAAGGAGAAAGGACCATTAAGACGAAAGGGATCTAAGATTGAAATTTTAAAACCCTAACATGTGAAAAATTGGGGGTGTTCAAACCTCACCCTCAAATCACTCAAATCAACTTCTAATATATATTATCCAACCCAATTTTAAGACTCAAGAAAGTCTCTAAAACCACATTCATCATATACATACATATACACATACCTATACATACAATGTTTAGAGTTCTAATCTCTTTTCCCCAAGTTTCCTCAAGCTTCACCATGGCTTCCACTAGCTTAGGTTGAGCTCCAAGCTCTATCTATCTATCTCATACTCTTCCTCTTCTCCTTTCTCTCTCTTCTTCTTCTCTTCTTTCTCTTCTCTTTCTTTCTTTCTCTCTCTATACGCGTGTGCATATGCTGCGGTGTATGTGTGTGTATATAAATAAGGCACACATGGGAAATAATCCTATGTGCCCTCTTCCATATTTAATTATTTATTCCTCTTTCTTTTTTCTTTCTGTTCTTTCTTTTTATACTGTTACCGTTCGAACGCCAATTAGGCCGTTCGAACGCTAAGATCTGTCTGGCATTCAAATGCAACGTTTGTACATCCCGAAGATGAAAAAGTGTCACAAGCTTGAGCATTCAAATGCCTATATTAGCGTTTGAATATCAAGAAGAATTTGGTTAGCATTCGAATGCCATGTCCGAACGTCCTGAAAATGTCAAAACTCTATGACTCCGTTTTAGGCTTGAGCGTTTGAACGCCCATGTTAGCGTTTGAATATCAAGAAGAATTTGGCTAGCGTTCGAACGCCACGTTCGAACGTCCTGAAAATGTAAAAAACTCTATGACTCCGTTATAGGCTTGAGCGTTCGAATGCCAAGAATGATTTCTGGCAGAAACTTTAACCTAGAGTTTTGACGGCGTTCTAACTCTATTTTGATCACTTGATTCTTAAAATGACAATAATTCGCATTAACTAGCATACGATTCATATTTTGCATAATTAAAGAAAATTAATGGGTTCAGGATTTTATATTCTTTCCCCTTAAAAAGTTTGGTCCCCAAACTTTGTCATGACCCAACCCATTTTCACACGTGAGTCCACCCTTATCACATGTGTTGTCGTGACCTGCCAGTGAGTCTCACTCATTAAGGCCTACTACTCAACTAGTTTAGAGATTTTTCTATCAGTCAAGACATTTATATTCTAATACAATAATTTCTACAGAAGCATATTTAAAATAAACCATAGCTGACGTGTCCTTAAATAATATACAAATATCTGTACATGTTTCTAAATAAATATTTACAACCACAGTTTTGGCCACAAGTCTAGCTCAACCGTCATCAAAAAAATATATATTATCAAAGGAATTATCATTCCTATGCTAAAGATGTGGCATAGGTCTTCTAAAATTAATGCTAGGGTCACCCGCCTTTAATCGCGTTCCACTTCATTCTCGTTACCTAAAATGTTACGTACGACTACATCTTAAGCACTAGGCTAGTGTGAATCAGGTTATATAATACTATCAAGTTCCCATTAAACCATAAAACGTCAATTCATTTCAACATGAAATCACTTTTTAAAATCTCAGCTTATCTAGGTCGATCTTTTAATCAAAATCCTTGGCTCATCGGCCAAGTACCCTTGATCAAATAACTTTACTTTTGTCAATCCTTTTTCATATCAATCATTGGCTCATCTAGGCTCATTTTTATTTACCTTGATTTCATATCAAGAATTCAAAATCGTATTGGATTGATCCTTGTGACACATACACCTGTTCAACGATCACCAAAAATTAGGGAGTGATCCCAATATAATATGTGGCATGATATCATCCAAGATCATCTGGCAATGATCTTCCTTATTACATCACCTTTCACTATATTCTTTTCTCCTATCGGACGGGGCACCGTTCGAACCATGTGTCGTCTAAAACATACTTTTCTAAAATAATCAATTTTCATATTTTATGGCACATTTAAAACTTCGTATGCATTTAATCATAAATCGTCATCATGTTTAATCAATAAAAACATACATGTTTTCACCTCAAAACTTGTACTTTTAAGTAGTAAAATATAATAAGACTCATCTTATACTTATTTCAAGTTCTTTCTTTTCGTGTTTGCTCGTGAGCCAAGGTAACGGTTCCTCGAGTTTCGGTCCTATAATTAGAATTTCAAATTTAAAAGAAAAATTAAGAGTTTATGACTTTTACTTAAATGTTTTCAATAAAAATAAGAATGCTGGTAAATGACTGTGTTAACAGTGTAGGTTTAATGGATCAAAAGCTGTGGTCTGTCAAGTCTCAACCGGTTGAGAAAAAATGTTCAAATGGTTGAGATAAAAAGGTTTAACTAGTTGGGAAAGAACATAGACTTAAGATTAATGTTCAACTGGTTGGGAGAAAAATGTTCAATCAGTTCAACTAGGAAATGAGTTGGTTCTTTTCCTTTTCTAGCTTGAATTCCAAGACTATTTTGGGCTATTAAACCTTTAAATTAGGAAACATACTTAAAATATGAGTTGTAGGTATTTAAAATATATTTCATATTAAACTCGAATCGAGTCAAACGGATGTCGTAAAAGAGAGTTATGCCCAAAATACTAACGGGCTATTTTGACAAAAACACATATTTTCTTGCTTGACTTCAAAGCCTGTTTTGAGATAATAAACGGATAAATTAAGAAAAATACATAAACTAAAAGTTATAGGTATTTAAAATATATTTCATATGCAACTTGAATAAAGTGTAAATGATGTCGTATGAGAGAGTTACGTCCAAAATACTAACGGTCTATTTTCACGAAAACAAGACTTTTTTTCTAATCGAATTTCAATCCTACCGTGACCTATTTTCGACGTATTTTAAAACTTTATTCCATTATATAACATATTTATCCTAGATGTGATGATTTTATATTTTTCGCAAAGTATACAAAGATTACAAAATCAAAAAACTTGAAAAAGGATTACCTTGAACGGAGATTATTTTCGCTCTATCTCTATTTTCCTATTCTTCTTCTTCTTGTTTCTCTTCCTCTTCCTCTCTCTTTTCTTTACTTCTTTCTCTTTCTCTATCTCTCTTTCTCTCTTCTCTTGTACGTGAAAGTCCCCAACAATTTTGCTGAGGGACAAGACTTGTGTGTGTGTGTGTTGACTTGAGGGGTTGGGTAGGAGGAGTAGTTGGCTAGAGTATGGGTTGAGCCATGGCTCAAAGTGTGAGTCACCCAAATCATGTGGCCCTCATGGCACCACATGCTCTTACTTTAATCGCCTGACATATGTCCCAATTTATGTTCAATCTTACAGAAAATTTTATTCAGGTATAATTTCTGTTATTGTAAAATTCCCCCTTAAAAAATTTTTAAATTGCTATCGGTGTAATTATATTTTTATCTTTACTACAATAAAAAAAATTAATTTACGAATCGGGGTATTACATTCTCCCCACTTTATTCCATTATATAACATATTTATCCTAGATGTGATGATTTTATATTTTTCGCAAAGTATACAAAGATTACAAAATCAAAAAACTTGAAAAAGGATTACCTTGAACGGAGATTATTTTCGCTCTATCTCTATTTTCCTATTCTTCTTCTTCTTGTTTCTCTTCCTCTTCCTCTCTCTTTTCTTTACTTCTTTCTCTTTCTCTATCTCTCTTTCTCTCTTCTCTTGTACGTGAAAGTCCCCAACAATTTTGCTGAGGGACAAGACTTGTGTGTGTGTGTGTTGACTTGAGGGGTTGGGTAGGAGGAGTAGTTGGCTAGAGTATGGGTTGAGCCATGGCTCAAAGTGTGAGTCACCCAAATCATGTGGCCCTCATGGCACCACATGCTCTTACTTTAATCGCCTGACATATGTCCCAATTTATGTTCAATCTTACAGAAAATTTTATTCAGGTATAATTTCTGTTATTGTAAAATTCCCCCTTAAAAAATTTTTAAATTGCTATCGGTGTAATTATATTTTTATCTTTACTACAATAAAAAAAATTAATTTACGAATCGGGGTATTACATTCTCCCCACTTTATTCCATTATATAACATATTTATCCTAGATGTGATGATTTTATATTTTTCGCAAAGTATACAAAGATTACAAAATCAAAAAACTTGAAAAAGGATTACCTTGAACGGAGATTATTTTCGCTCTATCTCTATTTTCCTATTCTTCTTCTTCTTGTTTCTCTTCCTCTTCCTCTCTCTTTTCTTTACTTCTTTCTCTTTCTCTATCTCTCTTTCTCTCTTCTCTTGTACGTGAAAGTCCCCAACAATTTTGCTGAGGGACAAGAGTTGTGTGTGTGTGTGTTGACTTGAGGGGTTGGGTAGGAGGAGTAGTTGGCTAGAGTATGGGTTGAGCCATGGCTCAAAGTGTGAGTCACCCAAATCATGTGGCCCTCATGGCACCACATGCTCTTACTTTAATCGCCTGACATATGTCCCAATTTATGTTCAATCTTACAGAAAATTTTATTCAGGTATAATTTCTGTTATTGTAAAATTCCCCCTTAAAAAATTTTTAAATTGCTATCGGTGTAATTATATTTTTATCTTTACTACAATAAAAAAAATTAATTTACGAATCGGGGTATTACATTCTCCCCACTTTATTCCATTATATAACATATTTATCCTAGATGTGATGATTTTATATTTTTCGCAAAGTATACAAAGATTACAAAATCAAAAAACTTGAAAAAGGATTACCTTGAACGGAGATTATTTTCGCTCTATCTCTATTTTCCTATTCTTCTTCTTCTTGTTTCTCTTCCTCTTCCTCTCTCTTTTCTTTACTTCTTTCTCTTTCTCTATCTCTCTTTCTCTCTTCTCTTGTACGTGAAAGTCCCCAACAATTTTGCTGAGGGACAAGAGTTGTGTGTGTGTGTGTTGACTTGAGGGGTTGGGTAGGAGGAGTAGTTGGCTAGAGTATGGGTTGAGCCATGGCTCAAAGTGTGAGTCACCCAAATCATGTGGCCCTCATGGCACCACATGCTCTTACTTTAATCGCCTGACATATGTCCCAATTTATGTTCAATCTTACAGAAAATTTTATTCAGGTATAATTTCTGTTATTGTAAAATTCCCCCTTAAAAAATTTTTAAATTGCTATCGGTGTAATTATATTTTTATCTTTACTACAATAAAAAAAATTAATTTACGAATCGGGGTATTACATTCTCCCCACTTTATTCCATTATATAACATATTTATCCTAGATGTGATGATTTTATATTTTTCGCAAAGTATACAAAGATTACAAAATCAAAAAACTTGAAAAAGGATTACCTTGAACGGAGATTATTTTCGCTCTATCTCTATTTTCCTATTCTTCTTCTTCTTGTTTCTCTTCCTCTTCCTCTCTCTTTTCTTTACTTCTTTCTCTTTCTCTATCTCTCTTTCTCTCTTCTCTTGTACGTGAAAGTCCCCAACAATTTTGCTGAGGGACAAGAGTTGTGTGTGTGTGTGTTGACTTGAGGGGTTGGGTAGGAGGAGTAGTTGGCTAGAGTATGGGTTGAGCCATGGCTCAAAGTGTGAGTCACCCAAATCATGTGGCCCTCATGGCACCACATGCTCTTACTTTAATCGCCTGACATATGTCCCAATTTATGTTCAATCTTACAGAAAATTTTATTCAGGTATAATTTCTGTTATTGTAAAATTCCCCCTTAAAAAATTTTTAAATTGCTATCGGTGTAATTATATTTTTATCTTTACTACAATAAAAAAAATTAATTTACGAATCGGGGTATTACATTCTCCCCACTTTATTCCATTATATAACATATTTATCCTAGATGTGATGATTTTATATTTTTCGCAAAGTATACAAAGATTACAAAATCAAAAAACTTGAAAAAGGATTACCTTGAACGGAGATTATTTTCGCTCTATCTCTATTTTCCTATTCTTCTTCTTCTTGTTTCTCTTCCTCTTCCTCTCTCTTTTCTTTACTTCTTTCTCTTTCTCTATCTCTCTTTCTCTCTTCTCTTGTACGTGAAAGTCCCCAACAATTTTGCTGAGGGACAAGACTTGTGTGTGTGTGTGTTGACTTGAGGGGTTGGGTAGGAGGAGTAGTTGGCTAGAGTATGGGTTGAGCCATGGCTCAAAGTGTGAGTCACCCAAATCATGTGGCCCTCATGGCACCACATGCTCTTACTTTAATCGCCTGACATATGTCCCAATTTATGTTCAATCTTACAGAAAATTTTATTCAGGTATAATTTCTGTTATTGTAAAATTCCCCCTTAAAAAATTTTTAAATTGCTATCGGTGTAATTATATTTTTATCTTTACTACAATAAAAAAAATTAATTTACGAATCGGGGTATTACATTCTCCCCACTTTATTCCATTATATAACATATTTATCCTAGATGTGATGATTTTATATTTTTCGCAAAGTATACAAAGATTACAAAATCAAAAAACTTGAAAAAGGATTACCTTGAACGGAGATTATTTTCGCTCTATCTCTATTTTCCTATTCTTCTTCTTCTTGTTTCTCTTCCTCTTCCTCTCTCTTTTCTTTACTTCTTTCTCTTTCTCTATCTCTCTTTCTCTCTTCTCTTGTACGTGAAAGTCCCCAACAATTTTGCTGAGGGACAAGAGTTGTGTGTGTGTGTGTTGACTTGAGGGGTTGGGTAGGAGGAGTAGTTGGCTAGAGTATGGGTTGAGCCATGGCTCAAAGTGTGAGTCACCCAAATCATGTGGCCCTCATGGCACCACATGCTCTTACTTTAATCGCCTGACATATGTCCCAATTTATGTTCAATCTTACAGAAAATTTTATTCAGGTATAATTTCTGTTATTGTAAAATTCCCCCTTAAAAAATTTTTAAATTGCTATCGGTGTAATTATATTTTTATCTTTACTACAATAAAAAAAATTAATTTACGAATCGGGGTATTACATTCTCCCCACTTTATTCCATTATATAACATATTTATCCTAGATGTGATGATTTTATATTTTTCGCAAAGTATACAAAGATTACAAAATCAAAAAACTTGAAAAAGGATTACCTTGAACGGAGATTATTTTCGCTCTATCTCTATTTTCTTATTCTTCTTCTTCTTGTTTCTCTTCCTCTTCCTCTCTCTTTTCTTTACTTCTTTCTCTTTCTCTATCTCTCTTTCTCTCTTCTCTTGTACGTGAAAGTCCCCAACAATTTTGCTGAGGGACAAGACTTGTGTGTGTGTGTGTTGACTTGAGGGGTTGGGTAGGAGGAGTAGTTGGCTAGAGTATGGGTTGAGCCATGGCTCAAAGTGTGAGTCACCCAAATCATGTGGCCCTCATGGCACCACATGCTCTTACTTTAATCGCCTGACATATGTCCCAATTTATGTTCAATCTTACAGAAAATTTTATTCAGGTATAATTTCTGTTATTGTAAAATTCCCCCTTAAAAAATTTTTAAATTGCTATCGGTGTAATTATATTTTTATCTTTACTACAATAAAAAAAATTAATTTACGAATCGGGGTATTACATTCTCCCCACTTTATTCCATTATATAACATATTTATCCTAGATGTGATGATTTTATATTTTTCGCAAAGTATACAAAGATTACAAAATCAAAAAACTTGAAAAAGGATTACCTTGAACGGAGATTATTTTCGCTCTATCTCTATTTTCCTATTCTTCTTCTTCTTGTTTCTCTTCCTCTTCCTCTCTCTTTTCTTTACTTCTTTCTCTTTCTCTATCTCTCTTTCTCTCTTCTCTTGTACGTGAAAGTCCCCAACAATTTTGCTGAGGGACAAGAGTTGTGTGTGTGTGTGTTGACTTGAGGGGTTGGGTAGGAGGAGTAGTTGGCTAGAGTATGGGTTGAGCCATGGCTCAAAGTGTGAGTCACCCAAATCATGTGGCCCTCATGGCACCACATGCTCTTACTTTAATCGCCTGACATATGTCCCAATTTATGTTCAATCTTACAGAAAATTTTATTCAGGTATAATTTCTGTTATTGTAAAATTCCCCCTTAAAAAATTTTTAAATTGCTATCGGTGTAATTATATTTTTATCTTTACTACAATAAAAAAAATTAATTTACGAATCGGGGTATTACATTCTCCCCACTTTATTCCATTATATAACATATTTATCCTAGATGTGATGATTTTATATTTTTCGCAAAGTATACAAAGATTACAAAATCAAAAAACTTGAAAAAGGATTACCTTGAACGGAGATTATTTTCGCTCTATCTCTATTTTCCTATTCTTCTTCTTCTTGTTTCTCTTCCTCTTCCTCTCTCTTTTCTTTACTTCTTTCTCTTTCTCTATCTCTCTTTCTCTCTTCTCTTGTACGTGAAAGTCCCCAACAATTTTGCTGAGGGACAAGAGTTGTGTGTGTGTGTGTTGACTTGAGGGGTTGGGTAGGAGGAGTAGTTGGCTAGAGTATGGGTTGAGCCATGGCTCAAAGTGTGAGTCACCCAAATCATGTGGCCCTCATGGCACCACATGCTCTTACTTTAATCGCCTGACATATGTCCCAATTTATGTTCAATCTTACAGAAAATTTTATTCAGGTATAATTTCTGTTATTGTAAAATTCCCCCTTAAAAAATTTTTAAATTGCTATCGGTGTAATTATATTTTTATCTTTACTACAATAAAAAAAATTAATTTACGAATCGGGGTATTACATTCTCCCCACTTTATTCCATTATATAACATATTTATCCTAGATGTGATGATTTTATATTTTTCGCAAAGTATACAAAGATTACAAAATCAAAAAACTTGAAAAAGGATTACCTTGAACGGAGATTATTTTCGCTCTATCTCTATTTTCCTATTCTTCTTCTTCTTGTTTCTCTTCCTCTTCCTCTCTCTTTTCTTTACTTCTTTCTCTTTCTCTATCTCTCTTTCTCTCTTCTCTTGTACGTGAAAGTCCCCAACAATTTTGCTGAGGGACAAGACTTGTGTGTGTGTGTGTTGACTTGAGGGGTTGGGTAGGAGGAGTAGTTGGCTAGAGTATGGGTTGAGCCATGGCTCAAAGTGTGAGTCACCCAAATCATGTGGCCCTCATGGCACCACATGCTCTTACTTTAATCGCCTGACATATGTCCCAATTTATGTTCAATCTTACAGAAAATTTTATTCAGGTATAATTTTCTGTTATTGTAAAATTCCCCCTTAAAAAATTTTTAAATTGCTATCGGTGTAATTATATTTTTATCTTTACTACAATAAAAAAAATTAATTTACGAATCGGGGTATTACATTCTCCCCACTTTATTCCATTATATAACATATTTATCCTAGATGTGATGATTTTATATTTTTCGCAAAGTATACAAAGATTACAAAATCAAAAAACTTGAAAAAGGATTACCTTGAACGGAGATTATTTTCGCTCTATCTCTATTTTCCTATTCTTCTTCTTCTTGTTTCTCTTCCTCTTCCTCTCTCTTTTCTTTACTTCTTTCTCTTTCTCTATCTCTCTTTCTCTCTTCTCTTGTACGTGAAAGTCCCCAACAATTTTGCTGAGGGACAAGACTTGTGTGTGTGTGTGTTGACTTGAGGGGTTGGGTAGGAGGAGTAGTTGGCTAGAGTATGGGTTGAGCCATGGCTCAAAGTGTGAGTCACCCAAATCATGTGGCCCTCATGGCACCACATGCTCTTACTTTAATCGCCTGACATATGTCCCAATTTATGTTCAATCTTACAGAAAATTTTATTCAGGTATAATTTCTGTTATTGTAAAATTCCCCCTTAAAAAATTTTTAAATTGCTATCGGTGTAATTATATTTTTATCTTTACTACAATAAAAAAAAATTAATTTACGAATCGGGGTATTACATTCTCCCCACCTTAGAAAGTTTTGTCCACCAAACTTGACTTAAGTCGTGTCTCAATCAGTTACCGTATCCATAGCTCAACTCGATCTATATTAACAATTCTACTACTATCATGACAAAAAGGCATAATTTAAATTTTAACCTTGTTCAAATAGGTGCGGGTATTTCTGCCACATATCACTATCTTTTTCCCAAGTTGCTTCTCCCATCGTTTGATTCTCTCATCTGACTTTGACCAATGGAATTGTTTTATTTCTAAATTGTTTAACTCGTGAACCCATGACCCTCACTGGTCGTCCCTTATATTGTAAGTTCCTTTCCAACTCCATCGGTGACTGTTTCAACACATGGGTTGGATCCGCTACATACTTCCTAAGCATTGATACGTGAAAAAACGTCATGCACATTTATAAATTCTGGGGTCAAGGCAAGCCGATACGCCACCGGTCCTATTTTCTCCAGAATTTCAAATAGCCCACATACCGTGAATTAATTTTTTTTTCTCTCTTTCTGAATCTCATCACTCCCTTCAATGGTGAGACTTTGAAGAACACCAAATCGCCTTTTTGGAATCTAGCTCTCTTTCATTCGCATCCTCATAACTCTTTTGCCGATCTTGTGCAACCTTTCTATCGGTCTTGAATCATTTTGATCTTCCCCATTGTTTTCAGCGCGATATCCGGCCCAGTAATTTCTGCCTCTCCAACCTCTGTCTAACAAGATGGTGATCTACATTTCCTACCGTATAATGCCTTGAAAGGTGCCATCCCGACACTCGCTTGATAGCTATTGTTATAGGTGAACTTCGCCAACTCTAGATGTTCTTCACAACTGCCTTGGAATTCCATCGCACATACTCATTGCAAATCTTCTAGCATTTGTATAGTCTTTCCGATTGTCCATCAGTCCACGGGTGAAAAGCGGTGCTTAAATTCAATTTCATCCCCATTGCTCTTTGTAATGATTGCTAAAATCTAGATACAAATCTTGAATCCTGATTTGATGTAATTGATACTAACGCTCCATGCAGTCGTACAATCTCCCTCAGGTAGGTAACCGCCATTTGATCCATCGTGTGTGTATTCTTGATTGGAATAAGTGCGTCATCTTGGTCAAATGGTCGACTATGACCCAAATTGAATTGTTCCCCTTCACCATACGAGGAAAGCCTACAACGTAATCCATCGTGATATCCTCCCATTTCCATTTTGATACTGGTAGTGGTTGAAGTAATCCCGCTAATTTGTGGCATACAACCTTGATCCGCTGACATTGCAAACATCGATTGACGTATTCCTTTATATCTTGCTTCATGCCCATTCACCAATACATCTTCTTCATTTCCTAGTGAATCACCCACTTCAATTTGTGTCCCTCGTCTATTATCCGCTGCTTGATATCGAAAATGTCTAGTACGTATATTCTATTTTAAAATTTAAAAATGCCTTCAATCATTTTGAACTCCAAATTCAGCTTTGCCTACAGATTGTCGTTAATCTTCTTGAATTTGGGGTTCTCCATTTGCCTCTATTTGGTTTCATCTAATATCGCTAGTTTTGTAACCATTGCTGCACATATGCCTTCTATTCCCCGAGTTACTACTTCTAGTTTCAACTTTTCCATTTCTTTGAGTAGACCACGTTGCTCCGTCAATAAAGTGTTAAATTTTCCAGTTGCCTTTTGACTCAAAGCGTCTGCTACAACGTTCGCTTTTCCAAGATGATATTAAATGTTTATGTTGTAATCCTTTATTAGCTTCAACCATTTTCGTTATCTAAGATTTAGCTCTTTCTGCGTATAAACGTACTTCAAGCTTTTATGATCGGTGTAGACCTCACATTTTACTCCATACAAATAATGTCGCCAACTCCTCAACGCAAAGATAACCACCGCTAACTCCAGGTCGTGAGTAGAATAATTCTTCTCGTGTGGCCTCAACTGTCATGACGCATAAGCGATAACCTTCCCATGTTGCATCAAAACACATCCAAGCCCTTGGTGTGACGCATCACTGTAAATTGAAAATTCTTGTGTGGTCTCCGGTAGTGCAGGTATGGTGCCATAGTAAGCCTCTTCTTCAATTATTGAAAGTCTCGTTCACGTTTCTCTATCCAAACGAATGGTTCTCCCCTGCGAGTCAACTCAGTCAATGGTACCACAATATTTGAGAAGTCTTGAACAAATCTTTTATAATAACCAGCAAGTCCCTAAAAGTTTCGAACTTCAAGCACCGTCGTCGATTGCAGCCAATCCACGATTGCCTCAATTTTTTGCGATCAACCGAAATCCCATCTCTATTGATAACATGCCCCCAAAATATTACACTATCAAGCCACAATTCGCACTTCCTAAATTTGGCATATAGTTTTTGATCCTTTAGTGTCTGCAACATAATCTTCAAATATTCTGCATGTTGATCCTCATCCTTTGAATAAATATGTCATCAACGAATACGATCATGAACTCGTTCAAGTAACTTTTAAAAATACGATTCATCAAATCTATGGATGCTGCCGGCGCGTTAGTCACTTCAAATGGCATCACTAAAAACTCGTAATGTCCATATCAGGTCCGAAAAGCCAAATTCTCAATGTCTTCTAACTTCACCTTGAGTTGATGATAGTTGGAATGTAAATCAATCTTTGAAAATACTTGAGCCCCTCGTAATTGGTTAAATAAATCATCGATCCTTGGTAATGGATATTTATTCTTAATGGTAACTTTGTTCAACTCGCGGTAGTCGATACACAATCTCATCGTCCATCTTTCTTCTTTACAAATAACACCGGTGCTCCCCACGGTGACGATCTCGGTCATGTGAAATTTTTATTTAACAATTCTTGCAGTTGTGTTTTCAACTCTTTAAGCTCTATAGGAGCCATACGGTACAATGCTTTAGAAATTGAGTAAGTTCCAGGCATAATCTCTATGGAAAAATCGATCTCTCTATTTATAGGCATTCCTGACAACTCCTTAGGAAATACCTCAGGAAAATCACGAACTATAGGAATATCCGTTGTAGATAAATCTTCTAACGAAGATTACACCACATTAAAAAAAAATCTCCAACAACCCTTTCATAAGAGTCGTTGGGCACAATACATGGATATAAAATATGAGGGAATGGTTACTCTCTCTCGCTCAAATTGAATTTTTTTTTATTCTATGTTATGAAAG
>BRYF01000013.1:13670000-13677500 GCA_030159135.1 Actinidia polygama
TCTGATAGTATTCTTTGCATACTCGAATGTCTAACATGTGATTGTGAATGTGTTTGATTGTAAGGTTAACCCTTCTGTTGCGATTGCCTCTACTGCCCTTTTAGCGAGCAGCCTACAACATGGTGCCCCGGTTAATACCATCCTAGACAAATTGGCCTTCCCCAATATGTCTGGACAGATGACACTACCGAAATAGTAGAGGGAGATTTGACATAAATACCATTACTATGAATTATAACTGTTTAGTTTCTTCCAACAAGCATACCTCAACTTATTGCAAATGTTCATTCAAATAGAAATGGATAACGTTCTCGGATTTCATCTTCTCGTTCCCAAGTTGATTCTTACTACGTATGGTTTTGCCATAAAACTCGCACTAGTGGAATGACTTTGTTTTAAAGAATTTGATCGCGATGATCCACAATATCAATCGGTGTTTCAACATAGCTCACGTCATCACTCACATCTAGAGGATAGTGGTTAATCACGTGCGTAGAGTCGTGAACATATTTCTATAGTATTGAAACGTGAAAGACGTCATGAACGTGTGAAAGCTCCAGTAGAAGAGCGATACGATAAGCGACTACTCCAATTTGTTGAAGAACTTCGAATGGTCCGATGTATCTCGGTTTTAGTTTTCCCTTTTTGCTAAAACGACTTATTCCCTTAGAAGGAGATACCTTCAAAAACACATGGTCCCTCTCTTCGAATTCTAACTCTCGCCTCTTAACATTTGCATAACTCTTTTGGAGACTCTGAGTGGTTTGAAGTCTTTGTTGAATTACCATGATCTTGTCGGTTGTGAGTTGCGCAATTTATGACCCCAATATTTAGCGTTCTCCTACTTCGGCCCAACAAACGGGATACCTACATTTTCTTCTGTAGAGCGCCTCATACGGTGCCATTCCAATGCATGCGTGAAAATTATTATTATAGGCGAACTCCACAAGTGGCAAGTGTGCTTCCTAATTTCCTTGGAAGTCTAGTACGCATAGTCGTAACAATTTTCTAAAATCTGGATGGTTCTCTCCGATTATCCATTCGTCTGTGCGTGGAACGCCGTGCTAAAATTCAGCTCGGTGACTAAAGCTCTTTGTAGACTTTTCCAAAACTTCGATGTAAACCATGGATCTCGATCCGACACTATCGAAACAGGCGTACCGTGAAGTCGTACAATTTCTACTATGTAAAGTTTTGCCTACTTCGACAAGGAATAGGTAGTCTTTCCTGATAAGAAATGCGCTAACTTGGTAAGACGATCCATTATGACCCAAATGGCATTACAGCCCCTTGGCGAATTCGGTAATTCAACTACAAAATCCATAGTGATGTGCTCCCATTTTCATTTTGGTATCGGTAACGATTGCAGTAATCCTGCTGGTCTTTGGTGTTTCACCTTAACTTGTTGGCCCTATAAGCATTGTGACACGAACTTAGCTATCTCTTTCTTCATTCCTGGCCACCAAAATGTTTCTCTCAAGTCTCGGTACATTTTTCGGTCCTCTTGGATGCATCGTGAACTTTGTATTGTGGGTTTCCTCCAAACTTGTCTTTTGACCTCTAGTACGTTTGGAACACATAACCGGCTTCGAAACTTAAGTGTTCCATCTTGCAAGGTGAAGTCAGGATTCGGATTCATCATCATCTCCTCGTAAATTTTTCACAAGTATGGGTCTTCTGGTTGCCGTTGCTTTACAACTTTTATCAATGCTTGTTGGGCGATTATGGTGGTTAATATCATGTTAGTGTCCGGTGCAACAACTTTAATTTCGTCTTTCTCCAATTCGATGAACAATGGTAGTTGCGACGTAACAATGCATGCTAAATTTAAAGTCGATTTTTGGCTCAAGGCATCGGCTACAATGTTAGCTTTCCCCGAATGATACTGAATAAGGATGTCATAGTCTTTAATTAATTCAAGCCATCTTCGTTGTCTTATATTCAACTCTTTCTAGGTAAAAAGGTACTTCAAACTCTTGTGATCGGTGAAAATCTCGCATGTCACTCCATACAAGTAATGACGCCAAATCTTCAAAGTAAATACCACTGCTGCTAGTTTCAGATTGTGAGTCGGGTAATTCTTCTCATGCGGTATCAACTGTCTCGAGGTGTAGGCAATTACTTTCTCATGTTGCATCAAAACGCATCCTAATCCTCATTGTGATGCATCATTGTAGATCGTAAAACGATCAGTTCCGGAAGGTAATGCTAAAATTGGTGTGGATACTAATCGCTTCTTCAATATCAAGAAACTCTTTTCTTGTTTCTCATTCCATTCAAAAGGAACATTCTTTTGCGTAAGTTACTTCAAAGGAACAGCTATCCTAGAAAAAACTTTCACGAACCTCCGATAATACCCATTTAATTCCATGAAACTTCTAACTTTAGTCACATTCGTCGGCCTTGGCCAATTTACAATAGCTTCAACCTTGTGAGGATAAACAGATACTCCATCCACACTGATGATATGTCCCAGAAAAGTCACACTCGATAGCCAATCTCACACTTCTTTAGTTTGGCATACAACCTCCTATTCCGTAAGGTTTGTAAAACTATTCTCAAGTGTTGTTCATGTTCTGCAAAACTTTTGCAATACACCAAGATATCGTCAATAAACACAATAAAAAATTCGTCAAGAAAGGGTTTGAATACCCGGTTCATCAAGTCCATAAATGGTGCAGGTACATTGGTAGCTCTGAATGGCATGACAAGAAACTCATAATGATCATATTTTGTTCAGAAAGTTGCCTTTTCTATATCGCTTGCCCTGACTTTTATTTGATGATACCCTAACCTTAGATCGATCTTAGAAAATACTTGGGCGCCCTGAAATTGATCAAACAAATCATCCACTCTTGGCAATGGATACTTATTCTTTATGGTGACCTTGTTCAATTCCTAATAATCAATGCATAATCTCATAGTTCCATCTTTCTTCCGTACAAACAACACAGGAGCACCCAAAGGTGAAACACTAGAACGAATAAATCATTTTTCTAATAAATCTTGTAATTAAACTTTCAACTCTTTTAGTTCTAATGGGGATATACGACAAGGAGCTTCGGAAATGGATCTAGTACCCAAATTTAGGTCGATATAAACTCAATCCTATGATCTACCAAGGAACCGGTAACTCATTGGGAAAGACATCAAAAAACTCTCTAACAATATGAATGTCTTCTAAGGGCGGTGGGGAAATATGTGCGTCCGCCACACTACACAAGAATGCTTGATTCTCTTTTTGAATTAAGCGAAGAGCTTGCATAGAAGAAATAAGATATGGAGGAGGTACAACACCAACTCCAAAGATTATCCCTGAATGAGAAAAATAATAGAATACTACTCGTTTAAGTTCACAATTGATAAGTTCATGGTAAGAAGACAACCAATCCATCCCTAGGATGGTGTCAAAGCTGTGCATCTCCAAAGGTGTTAGATTTACGTACAATGACACCTCATTGACACGAATTTCACAGGAATTATAAACTCTATCACATGACATGGAATCCCTAGAAGGCAACGACACTGATAACTCATATTCAAGGGGTATTCGAGAGGTATTCAAATAATGCATAAAAGGATATGAGACAAATGAATGGGTGAAACCCGAATCGATGAGAACATGTGAAGGTTGACCACAAATAGGGAGTATACCTGACACAACTGATATGGTAGTTGGAGTGTTCCCCGGTACAAGAGGAAAAGCTCGACCTTGTTGTGGTTGATGATTCCTCCTTCTAACTGAAGGTTGATGGACTGAGGCTGACGCCGATATTCCAGTTCCTTGAATTCTACTCCTTATGGACAATCTTTAATATGGTGCCCTTCTTGGCCACACCCATAACAAGCTCTACTTCCCATGCAATATTCACCCCAATGCTTCTTTTGACAAGTTGGGCATGCCGATACTTCATTTGATTTGCTATTTCCATGAGTCCCGGTAGTTCCCTATGGGGTTGATGAATTCCCACTCGACGATCCTGACCTCTATCGCTTTGAACTTTGTCCTCTGTTAGTATTTCCTCCTGACCTCTTTCTATTCTCTTAGAATTGGAACATTTCATTCAATGATCTTTCCGCAATTATTGCTCGCTGAAAAACCTCCTGATATGTTGGCAGTCGTAATATATCCACTTTATTCTGAATGTTCCATCGCAATTCTGCTTCAAACTTCCTTGCCTTGCGAGATTCCGTCAACGCAATGTGAAGGGCATAACGAAACAACTCCATAAATTTGGTGTTATACTCCACTACAGTCATCTTCCCTTGTTTTAAATTAAGAAACTCCTGAATTTTTTGATCCCTAACGGTCTCAGGAAAATACTCGTCATTGAAAACTTCTAAGAATCTGGGCCACAACCATATTGGTTCCAATGGTTTTGTCAACTGCCACCAAACTAAAGCGGCTCCTTCAAAAGTACAAGTGGCAAAGGTTACCTTTTGTGCATCAGTACAAGGTAGGACTTCGAACACCCTCTCAATTCCCGAAAGCCAAGACTCGGCGGCCATGGGATCAGGGGGTTCATGAAAAGTCAAAGGCCTCAACTGTTGAAATTGCTTAATGGTGGTACGGCTTAATACTTCCTCTCTTAGCACTGGTTCTGCCGATTGTTCTGGTTCATTGGCATTGTGGTTATGGTTATTCTGGGTATCCTGAGCTCCTTGAATGAGTCCCTCTAAGATTCTCTCTATGCAATCAATTCGGCCTTCGAGCTCTATTGTCCCTCTACGACCTCTCCTCCTAAGCGGCATCGCTTTTACAAATACATCAAGCACTTAACTGTTCAGCATAACAATAACTATATCATACTATAGCAAAACATACATCATATAGCACATAGCATGTATTCTAGACAATCTTAAACTTTTATCTAGACGTGACTTAATCTTATGGTGTCAAACATAAAGCTCTGTTAGGCATATCTTGATCTTAAGGTGTTAACCTATTGCTCTAATAGACATATCTTGATCTTAAGGTGTTGACCCTATTGCTCTGATACCACTCTATCACGCCCCGCAACCCGGCCTACGTGGATCGTGGGCGTGTGATGGCCGATGGCTTGCCCACCAAGGCCAACATACATATATTTGGTTGAACACCTGTGCATACTCATTTAAAATGATACAAACTTTTTGCGAAAATGTCATACGATATGAAAATAGAAAAGTGTGACGTGCACACAAGTATCCAGAGATGTGCCTAAGTTTTAAACTACTTACATGCATATCGAGGCTAACTTTAATTAAATATACATCATATGGCCAACACAATTACATCATCTAGGGCCTAGCCCATCATCAAAGCTACATAATAAGGCCTATAGGCCACAAAACTAGAGTTTGCTTGCTATTATCGTCTTACGGCTCTTCGGATTGACTTCCTAAAAAATAGTTTTGAAAACATTAGCTAAAAGCTTAGTGAATAATAGTAATGTATGAACATAAAATACCATGAATCATTGTGTAGCATACATATCATAATTAATATAAAATATGTGATTGAACTTTCATAAACTTAAAGCTCATGTAAACATGGCTTATATATCTTGAAAACATATCGTGAGCATAAGCATATCATATCTTCTTGAAATCGTGAACATATCATAGGGTGTAACGACTAGGCTAATGATCTTTTGGTCAACGTACTAACCATATAGGTTATAGGTGGCTTTTTAGGCCTGAGATGTCCCGATTGTAGATGGTTTTATTTCACGTCCCCCATCTACCTTAGGACTATCAGGCTTGGTTAAGGTCTCGCCACGAGAGGATCCCAAGTGTCACCATGCATACATAATTCTAACATACTTTGGTTTTCATATAAATCCATGCTAGGCATTAAAAATTATTTTGCAATCATTTCAAAACATTCATCCATGGGGTTTTCGATACATAGCATAGCAACGATTTTATACATTTAGAAGATATGGTATTCATATTAAAAATACAATCATTGATGCATTGAAAGCGTGGAAAACGATTTCGTATAATATAGTACGTATTGAAATCATTTTGAAAATACGTAATTTTGTTTATGGCATCGGGTTACTCACTTCGGTCTCCTTGGCTAGGTGCTAGATTTTGTGTTCTTACGTTCAAAAGAATAAAAGGTACAATGTATCAATACTATGCTCCATAATGTATAATTAAAAGACTTCTCTATGCTTAAACCTCATAATTATGGATCTAGAGTCTCTCAATAGGTAGGCTGAAGGGCCTAACTTACTTAGACAACTAAAATGGTTTAAAGTAAAAAGTGTATAAGCTGTTAGTAAATTGGGCCTGTGGTTCAAACACTTAGTATGGCATTCGAACGCTGGGTACCGTTCGAACGATTGGTCTGGCGTTCGAACGCTAAGGTTCAAACGCTAAGTGTGACGTTCGAACGCTCACTGCGAGTAATAGTAGGATAGTTCTATTTTTTACCAAAAATTTATCAAAACACAATCCAAATTCCTTCTAGGTTTCTAGACATGAGGAACTACTAAAAATGACCATAATAACTTAAAACTAACTTTCAATTTGAACCCTAGAGTGGTAGATCTAAAAATAAAATCAAACAAAACCCTAAACTATACATACACACACATATATATAAGGGGTATGAGTTTATACCTCCTTCTCCAAACTCCTTCTAGCTTGAATGAGCTTTCCAAGCTCTCCCTTTATCTCCTTCCTCTTCCTTCTTTCTCTTGTTTTCTCTTTTCTCTCTCTCTCTCAGTTGTGTGTGTGTGTGTGTGTTGCTTTGGGTTAGTGGTTGTAAGTGCTGGGATGGGAAATAATCCTATGTAGCTTCCCCCATTTTAATTTCATGTTCCCCCCTCTTTTTTTTACATTGTTACCGTTCGAACGCCAATCTTATCTTTCGAACGCTAACGTTTGAAAGCCAGTCCTATCGTTCGAACATTTTTCAGAATTTATGTTTAAGGATTTTTAAATTAGATTTTCTTGTTCCATTCAATACTTATCCTCATAATTTGGCCTACGAACCGTAATTTATCTAATTAACGAATTTTACGGATTCGGGGTGTTAAACTTAATGGTCCAAAGCTATGCGGAATTAGAATATTACCCTTAATTTTTGGCTTTAGTACATTTGAGTACATAAATGTTAAACAGATGGATAAACACTGAATAACAATGATAGCAATGACAGAGACCAAATACTAACTCAAAATTTTTAGATATATCTTAACACATGGCCCAAGTTGAAAAGGCAAGGAAGACATATTTGTGACCTAAAATCATGTACCCAAAAAGGAGTGTCCTTGATTACTTGAACCATCTCTTCTAGGATTCTTCCTACACGGTCAATTCGACCCTCAGGCTCTACTGCCCCTATACGGCTTTCCTTTCTAGGTGACATAGTTCGTTAAAGACATATCAAATGTTTTAGACATGTATCATAACAATAGCTATATTATACTTTAGCATTTATATCACATATAGTATATAGCATGTACTTAGTCAAATTCTAGAATACTATCTGGGCATGACTCGATC
>BRYF01000013.1:13695000-13697500 GCA_030159135.1 Actinidia polygama
TGAACCCAACTCACGCATAAACGTTGCAAGGCAGTATATATACTGAGCCAGCAATTCATGTATAAACATTACTTAGAATAAATCTGATTATTATAATCAAGGTCATGCATCGTCGATTCACGTAGCACATTAGATGAACCCACCTCATGCATAATCGTTACAAGGTAGCGTATATACTAAGGCAGCAACTCATGCATATGCGTTACCAAACATAATAAGACGTTCTACTTTTTGAAAGTATCCAAAACGAAAAAGAAGAATAAAAAATCAAGAAAATATAGCGGTGATATTAAAATACCTCCAATGTTCATCCTTGATCCCCAATCAACCTTCACAATTGATCCCGAGTTCGAAAAATTAGTCAAGCATGGCTAACGAAAACAAACAACGATGTATTGAAAGCATTACGGTAAAAATTTGTATTAAATTAATAAAAACTTAAGAAAATTATAAAAATAATATAAAATCTAAGAGCAATATAAAAACCAAACTAAAAGACTGTAAAAAATCCTAAAAATAAAGCATATTTCGTTCATAATACATAAGAAAGTATTTATAGGACTTTCCAAATTCGAGTCCTAGTCGGATTAGAAAATTGCAAAACTTCTTTATTGGTCCGCATGTTTTAGCCCTATTTTGACCACTTTAGAGATCAATTTTTCCAATGCTTATAAGTAAAAAAGTTGTAGCCCTTCAAATCTTATTTTCAACGCATCAAAAATCAGGTCAATCAGACATCGGAGTAAAAAGTTATGGCCAAAATACCGAGACTGATTTCTAAAAAATTTTGTTAGCAATCGAACGCCCACTTTTGCCTTCCAACCATCGTTTGAACGCTCAGTGTCTTTTCTTATTGGTGTTCGAACGGTCCATTTGTGCCTTCCGTATATCGTTCGAACGGTAAGGCAAAATCTCAAATTTCAACTCTCGCATTGTAATACCTAACCTGTAAATTAATTTATACTTTCTTATAGTAAGGATAAAATATAATTGCATCAGTAGTAATTAATTTTTTCTTTAATTTTTAAGATAACAGAAATTATACCCCAATGAGATTTTTTGTAAGATTGAACAGAAATTGAGACACGTGTCAAGCAATTAAAGTGAGACCATGTGGCGCCATGAGAGCCATATGATTTGGGTGACTCACACATGAGCCATACTTTGAGCCATGCCTTAGCCAACCACTCCACCTGCCCAAACCCAAAGTTAACAAAGCCCATGCCGTCTTCTCTATTTTTCTTCTTCTCATTTTGTCCTCCTAGCAAGCAAGTTGGGAGCTTGCACGGCAAAAAGAAAAGAAAGAGATAGACAAAAACAAAGAGAAAGAGAGAAATAGAAGAAGAGGAAAAGAGAGAAAGAATGCTACGAAAATAAGGAGAGAGAGAAAGAGAAAGAAAGAAAGAGAGGGAGAGAAAGAAGGAAAGTGCTGCAAAAATAGAGGAAGAGGAAGAAAGAAAGAGAGAAGAAAAGAAGAAGTGAAAAAGGTTTCTTAGTTTCCTCCGAACTCAGGTGAAATCTCATTTTTTTATTATCGTTTTGTAAAGTTTCTTTCACTAAATAAGGTAATGAACAATTTGGGGTAGGAGTAAAAACCCTATCGTGGTTAAAGTTTGATAATACGTCGAGAATAGGACACGTATATGCCGTGGTAGGATTGAAATTCGATTAAAAGTTAAGCCATATTTTCGTCGAAATAGTCCGTTAGTATTTTGAGCATCACTCTTTCATACAAAATCCGTTTGACTTGATTTGAGTTGCATGTGAAAGATATTTCAAATACCTATAACTTTTATGTTAAGTATTTTTTCTAATTTAGAGGTCAAATAGCCCAAAATAGGCTTGGAATCCAAGCTAAAAAAAGAAAATAACCAACCATCTGTTTTCCAGTTGAACTAGTTGAACATTAAATCTTGAGTTTCTATTCTTTCAAAATTGATTGAACATTTTTTCCCAACTGGTTGAACATTTTCTCTCAACCAGTTGAAGTCACAAAAATAGGCTACTGATCTTGCCCAACCGGTTGAACCCTTTTATCTCAACCGGTTGAACTTGTTCAATGAACATTTTTTTCTCAACTAGTTAAGACTTGACAGACCACAACTTTTGATCAACTGACCTTCATTATTGGCACAGTCCTTTACCAGCATACTTATTTTTATTGAAAATATTTAAGTAAAAGTCTCCTTTTACTTTAAGTTTACAATGTAACTAAAAAAATATCCCCCATTTGGATTCAATAAAAAATACTAGAAAATGTAAATCTCATTAAATCAAAAAGTAAAATTTTCAATTTTTGTACAAAAATAATTTTCGTTAATTTTCTTTAAAACGATTCTTCTTGTTACAGAGGGTATACCTTGTCATAAAAATACCATAAAATTAATTTCGACTATTCAAGTTATAAGGAACAATTACCGAAAAAATAATTTGAAGAAAATAATATTTTAAAAATTCACTTTTTTGTACTTAGCTAATTTTTTTATAAAAGATAGTTTTT
>BRYF01000013.1:13710000-13715000 GCA_030159135.1 Actinidia polygama
AACTTTAAAAAACCCAATTCACCCTTCCTCTTGGGTTGCTCTTTATGCCAACATATACTTAATAGAAAATTTAAGGGAGAGTTAGCCGAGCTTTATACAAACTCCAAATTCTATCCCACGAGGTTTTGTCTAACTATCCTTGGCAAAAATTTTGGGGAAAGTGTTAGCCAAGCTCTATTCGAGCTCCGAACCCTGTCCCATGAGTCTTTATAGAGGTACACTTAGACAGTGAAAAGGAATTAACGCACACAAACAATAAGTCTCATGCAAATGAGTTGAAGAGCAAAAATAGAGTTCTACCATGAATCTCAAAAAGAAAAAAATTCTCTACAAGTTCGAACAAAACAAAAACAAAACAAAGCAAACAAAGCGTATTAGAGCTCAAGAGGAGGATCCTAGGCTGCATCTTCCCCAGCCTCCCCCGCAGCTATCTTTTCAATCTCCTCCGCTGGCTGGGCTAGAACCTCCCCCATGGGCTGGGCAGCTTCATTTGTAGGAGCCTCTACACCATCCTTCTTGGCAGGATGATTCATATACTCCTCATCGTTGATACTGGGCAGGATCATGGGCGAGTAGGGATCAGGAGACTCGGGAAGCTTGACTGCAGGAGCAGCCTTGGCCCATGTTGGGGTGTACTCGGAGATGTCGAGCTCAACTAGGCAAGCAAGCTACCCCTCCATGAAGCAAGACTATCATAGTTGTCCCCTACTCGTCTGATCCCCTTGTTGAAGACCCATTCGTAGACATGGCCACAAGCTACTACCTGAAGTTTGGCAAGATCTTGCAATGCCTTGTCTCTTTGAGCCCTAGCAGCAATAGCAACATTTTTAGCCTGGGTTGCAGCTGCATGGCTGGCATCCCGGGCTTGTTCATCAGCAGCTAAATTCGCCTTTAGTTGGTCGGCGGCAGCCAATGCGAACTTCGCCTTGTTTAGTTCAGACTCCAAGCCGCCCATCTTCTTATTGGCCCTCTTTAACTCGGTTGACTAATCCTTCATACGGTTAGAGATGGTTGCATCTCTCTGGAGGCTTTGCAAAGAAAAAACACAGAAAAACATCAAGTGTCAAAAATACAAAATTGAAAAGCATCGAGATCACAATGATTACCTAGACTTGCTGCATCACCAGCAGATCCCTGATTGCATCCGAGCTCTCCTCCGCTAGGTCGGTAACATCTTTCGGCAACATGATTGCCAATGCAAGGGCTAAATTGGTATCACGAACCTTAGCAGCATCAGCCACCGTTACTTGTTTGCCGAGCTCAACAACGGAGAACTCGGGTTTCCACAATTAGGTGTCCGCACCAGAAGAAGGAAGCAAGGCCGAGCTCATTCCTTCTGCCTTCTTCTTGGTCCTTTTGGAAGGGCCCGCTACAGTTTTCTTCCCCTTTTGTTTGCTAGAGAATGGGGCCTCAAATGAGCTTGGCCCTACCCCCATGCCACAACAGCAAGTGCTAAAGTCGAATCAATGGTTGGTGGTGGCACCTAGCTGATAGGGGGAGCTGTTACCCGATTTCGCCTTCTACACAAGTTGGCTTACGGCTTCCACTTCTTCCTCCTCCTTGTTGTCCGAAGAATCTAAAGAAACGTAGATTGACGAACTTGAGGTGACCCCCTCTTCCCACTCTTGAACTCGGGCGGAAGGAATATTTTTGTTGAACTCGACTCTAGATCTTTTCGAGTTGAATGTGTCACGTTGTGGAACCCATTCCTCGATGCGCAGAGGAGGAAGTTTGATCATTCTGAGCTCTTCTTTCTTATGCAGAATCACATGCCGATAAATCAGCTCGTACGCAAGAAGGTCGGCTACACTCCTTGAAGCATGCCTGTTGTTGACTGTTTGAATAGACTTTTTACAATCTTCAGACCGCTGTCTGAACTTGGTGTTGAAATCTGCATAGCAACAAAAACAAATATCAGTATTGGTATAAGAGACTTTGCAAGTATTTATATTACAGAGCCAGTAGAGAAAAACACTTATTGTCAGGCAAACAATCACGGAACCTCAAGAACTACCAGATATCTGAGTTATTAGTAACCAACCTCGTTTGTAGCTGGCGGGACCCCCTACACAAGTTGGCTTACGACTTCCACTTCTTCCTCCTCCTTGTTGTCCGAAGAATCTAAAGAAACGTAGATTGACAAACTTGAGGTGACCCCCTCTTCCCACTCTTGAACTCGGGCGGAAGGAATATTTTTGTTGAACTCGACTCTAGATCTTTTCGAGTTGAATGCGTCACGTTGTGGAACCCATCCCTCGATGCGCAGAGGAGGAAGTTTGATCATTCTGAGCTCTTCTTTCTTATGCAGAATCACATGCCGATAAATCAGCTCGTACGCAAGAAGGTCGGCTACACTCCTTGAAGCATGCCTGTTGTTGACTGCTTGAATAGACTTTTTACAATCTTCAGACCGCTGTCTGAACTTGGTGTTGAAATCTGCATAGCAACAAAAACAAATATCAGTATTGGTATAAGAGACTTTGCAAGTATTTATATTACAGAGCCAGTAGAGAAAAACACTTATTGTCAGGCAAACAATCACGGAACCTCAAGAACTACCAGATATCTGAGTTATTAGTAACCAACCTCGTTTGTAGCTGGCGGGACCCCCTACACAAGTTGACTTACGACTTCCACTTCTTCCTCCTCCTTATTGTCCGAAGAATCTAAAGAAACGTAGATTGACGAACTTGAGGTGACCCCCTCTTCCCACTCTTGAACTCGGGCGGAAGGAATATTTTTGTTGAACTCGACTCTAGATCTTTTCGAGTTGAATGCGTCACGTTGTGGAACCCATCCCTCGATGCGCAGAGGAGGAAGTTTGATCATTCTGAGCTCTTCTTTCTTATGCAGAATCACATGCCGATAAATCAGCTCGTACGCAAGAAGGTCGGCTACACTCCTTGAAGCATGCCTGTTGTTGACTGCTAGAATAGACTTTTTACAATCTTCAAACCGCTGTCTGAACTTGGTGTTGAAATCTGCATAGCAACAAAAACAAATATCAGTATTGGTATAAGAGACTTTGCAAGTATTTATATTACAGAGCCAGTAGAGAAAAACACTTATTGTCAGGCAAACAATCATGGAACCTCAAGAACTACCAGATATCTGAGTTATTAGTAACCAACCTCGTTTGTAACTAGCGGGAGTTCCTGAGGCGCAAGTAAGGATTACCTATAAAGAAGGGCGTGCCCAACTTCTTCTTCGGCCGAACTACAATATAAATGTGCAACAAGTCCTCGTCACTGAAGCTGAGCTTCATTTGATGCATCAACGTGTTCACCACGAGCACGATTCGGACGAAGTTGATAGACACATGCATGAAGGTGAGGCAGCAGCGCGCCATCACCTCCTTTAGCATCGGGCTGGTTGGAAATCGGAGCCCTTGACTTTGTGGATCAGCCAAATACGAATCAAGATGCGGTCCTCATTTCCCTCCACTAGATGGGCATCCTCATTTGGCCTAGCACGTTATATTTCGACATCTGCAAAAATGTCGTGTTTGGCCCTAAACTGGTTCAAAGCTTCGAACCAACAGCTGAGCTTGGTTTAACTCTATGTTTTGAAACAGAAGCAAGATATTTAGTATGAGCGCAGCCTTGTGACGAGCTTTTAGGAGCAGATTCAGACGAGCACGCCGAAAGCACCGAACTTCGCCCCAATAAGGCTACTTAATGCTAAGGGACAACTATCAGATCCTCCTACTGCCTCGAACCAATATCAAAAACAAAAGGGTCTAGGGGGCAAAAACCGTAGGCCTATTACCCTATAGGGCAACCCAAACTTGTTTCGTCAAGAGAAAATGGGCCAAGGGCAACCCAATCCACAAAAACACAAAGCTCTAACAATGGCAGACAAGACAAGGTAAGAAACTTTAGACACAACAACAGACCAACAAAAAATTCAAAGTAGAATCAAGAATTCAAGCACGGGAATACAGACACAAAGCAAAAGCATAAAATTGCAGACAAGAAATCGAGTATGGTTAATGAAAAAGCATACAAATCGTAAAAAACAACTGAGTGCTAGGATATTACCAAAGCTAAAGTCCAGAAGATACCAATGCCGTAGAGGTCACCGCAAACGAGAATAGTGGTCGGACAGGTGATCGAACTGTAATAGAAGACAGAAGGATGCTCTTTCTCTCTCTAGAATGCTCTCAAATGTTCAACAGGAGGTAATGGAATGAGGAAGGCAAACAGACACTAACAAGGAGGGTGAAGAGGCGGGAAAGAAGCCAAGACGTGTCTTAGTGGGCGTGTGAAATCACGCACCAATAACTACTTCTCGAAACCTTCGGGACACGAGCATGTGGCAATCACCCAGTCGCGCATCTGCACCAATCGAGCCCTAGGGGCAAGGGGGAACCTCGGCATCAGTACTCAAACGTGCTCGCAAACTAACCAGACCTAGACATGTGGCTCAACATTTATGAATGAATGACAGACTTAGACAAGAGGAATACAACTAGCAGGCATCAGCATGCCCACCAACCACTGAGCTCAAAGATTGAACACATCCAGTTCCATGAGCTCATGCTAGAGCTTCAAATTTGGAAGGGCTGAGAGTTCACCTAGGTGTCGGACCGGCATCGTAGCAGGCCGGTTAAGACCGGTTCGTGAAGAAACCCAACTGACCCGAAGCCCATTACTACAGCAGTCGCGGGCTGGACAGAAATTTCAAAGCCTGACCCGCTAATAAATTTGGCCCGAATTGGCCCGCCAAATCGGCCAACTCAGCCGACCCATTAGCCCATATGTTGGGCCCGTTACTGTAGCAAAACTTTTTAAAGTTTGAGTTTAGTGGGAATCAAACTCGCGACCTCCCAGCGACAAACGCAGACACCTAACCACTTGAACCAAGTACTCGTTCGCTAATACAAGCATTCTATTTAATATATAAACATTTAAGTCCAGAGTTAAAAAAAAATTAAAAAAAGTGTTGCCTTGAGTTCGAACTTGAGACCTCTAGAACAATCCAAGGACACGCGACCACTG
>BRYF01000013.1:13717500-13720000 GCA_030159135.1 Actinidia polygama
TTATATTATACTTTGTAACGAAAGAATGAGTAATGCAGTGGGTGCCAACCTAGTTGGGATGTACTTAGCTATAGTAATACAAATCTCAACTTTTAATTTTTGTTAACTTTTGATTGTTTTAATTTTTCAATCCATGTATATGATAGAAGAAATTAATAAATGAAGTTTTAACATGTCTGTTGCTTTGTTATGGGTTGTTTCATAAAAAAGTAAACCTAAAAATAAAATAAAAAAATGCTTGGCCAAACGCGGATTAGTACTATAGTAGCTCGCTTCTATAGCGGATCGGGCTATTGGGTCGGGCTGGGTAGAGTTATGGCCTAACGGTCTGGGCCAAGCCTGGACCGGTACTGTAGCGGTCTAGGCTTAGCCCTCAGTTGGGCCCATTATTGTAGTGGGTCAGGTAAGTCCAACCCAGCCCAATTTGCAGCTCTACCTCATGCGAACTGAATGACAATTGTAAAGAGGCAAAATATACAGAAATTGAGTTTGGCCTTGCTAGAACAGAGATGTCACACCGCCCACCTAATTAAACATGATTAATGCTAATTAGATAGGATGTGATCGCACAGGCCACCATATATGCGAACGATACTTGATATTCACCACATATTCAATAGACAGAGAGAATATAATTTCCCATTCACTGGAAATTAAAACCATACTCCATAAGATAATATAATATAAATACTCATTCACTACTAGTTTAAAGTCAACACAAAAAAAACATATATACATATTCTGAACGGAAATATAAACACATTCTATTTACAACCTAACATTTATACAACTAACACATGACTAGACAAAACTGTAGAAGGGTAAGAATTGTCCCAAGTTTTGCTAATGACATCCCAAGTCAACCAGGAAGGTCACCACGTTTAGGATCACAACTACAGCAAACCAGACAACTATTCATATCTCCTCACCTGCCAAAAAGTTTGTGTGGGTGTGAGCTAATAATCAATGTGCTCACAATAGATAGTCAAACTCATATGAAATGATATAGAAACATCATCCAACATAAATATTCATCAATAAAGATCAACAAGGTAATGATGCATCACCCACATGTGCGCGCAGTATAGATAACGTTGGTCCAATGAGCGATGGCTCATTATCAAGGAATACCCACCGTGGCACCCTTAGGCTAGTCCACCGTGACTAAGCCTTAGTTAACCCACCGTGATTAACTTTCATCAGTACAATGCAAACACACAAAATACATGATATGCATTGCCATATCACCTCATTTAGATTCACCATAATCACCTCATATAAAAACACCTCATGGATATAATCATCATCACCAATCATATAAGAAACAAGCAGTTCAATGTGAATAAGATTATCATATATTATATTATCACCTGTCACTGCACACACACCGCAATAAAGTTACGCTTGAGGTTACATCGAAGGCCCTTCCCCTTCTTTAGTTCCTGTCATTCACAAATTCATTAGTGCACAATACAATGTATACAACATTACTGATAACAACATGCATCGTTCACCCCCCTATGCAACTCCTATATTGGTTTAATAACATAATACACCCCCTCTCAAGACCCCATGCTATGCATCAGTGTGATGTGTTATAGTTATATACATAGACCTAGGCATACTAACATAAGAACTTCTCCTTAAGTCTCAACGCTATGCACCAATGTGATGCATCAAAGGTATATACCATAGGCCTAGGTATTCGAAAGTTCTAAGCCAACGCAATAACTCCTCTCAAGCCCCCATGCAATGCATCAATGTGATGCATCAAATCTCAATATGGTGCATCAAAGTGCATCAAGGTATACAAACTAGACTTAGGTAAGTAAAAGGCCTACAAGCTAAATTGCCCAAAATAATTGCTAGCGTTCGAATGCCCCCTATAACGTTCGAGCGCTACCCTTTATTTAACCCATCGTTCGAATGCCGTGTTCGAACCCTAAGGCTTAAGGTCATTTTTCAAGTCCTCTGGATTGTCAAACGCTGCACAGAAGCGTTCGAACCCTAATTAGCCATTTTGTTCTCAGCGTTCGAACGCCCTGTGCAGCATTCGAACATTCCCCTATACTGGCTTAGCGTACGAATGCCTAGAAGCCAGTTTGGTCCCTTTTAACTTAGTGTTCGAACGCTCTGCGTAGGGCTCGAATGGTAAGACATGTTCTTGGTTCAAAAATAAAGTCCCCCTCCACCATACTTTCCAACCTCAAATACCTCCAATACACACCCATATGATACCTTATGATGCCAAATGGAGGGGAAATAGTATGAACAAGACACTAGCAAACTAAAACATACAAAAGCATGGATGAATTGGGTCTCCACCATGGAAACTCTAATCCTCCTTTTCACCTTCATTCTCATCCTTCCATTTCCATGGCCAACACATATACACACATGCTAGGATTGCAACTAAATGACATAAAACAAGATAAAACTCACCTTGATTGATGAAAACAAGATGGTTCCAACTCTCCCTTCTTCTCTTCTCTTCTCTTCT
>BRYF01000013.1:13762500-13765000 GCA_030159135.1 Actinidia polygama
GTCCACAAAAATGGCTGTCCTCAAATTATAAAACCTTTGCTCACAAAATTTAGGAATTCATGAACATTTATACTTTAAGAAAAACTTGATAAATTAAGCCACATGCATTTGCCTAATTTTTTGTAATTTTTTATTAGTCAGTAGATTTTTTTTTGTCCACAGATGAAAATCACGGGCGCTTCTAAATGCAAACCAGAACGGTCTCAATACACCCCAAGTTCCTAGTCTTCACAATCACAACCTTAAATCAATTTCATTTTTTGAGTAGTACACCAACAATTTCATTATTTATGCCACTGTTGGCGACCGTGAACCCATCCTAACACCTCCTCTCTCCTTAGTTCACCAATAAAAAACCCCTCCCCACCCCCAAAAAAAAAAAAAAAAAGATAAAATATAATTAAATAAATAAAAATAACCACACCTGCAACAACCCCCTACGCTGCTACACTGCCATCTCCTGTCTGTCACAAATTTGAACCCATTTTCGCCAGATCTGAAATCTCTCCCCCCCTCCCCCCCTCCCCCCCTACTATCTATGGGAAGAAAGGCATGGGAGCCATGATTTTGGCAGTGGCAACATTGGCCAACAAGGTGGGGGCATTAGAGGAACATGGAGAGAAATTCTATTTAGAGTTTGTGTAAAGAAAAATTGATTTTTTGAGTGACTCGAGACTCTTTTGGTTCGCATGTAGACTAAACATGCAAAATCATTTGACCATCCTTCCCACCAAATCTAAAACATAACTCGCCGTAGAACTTATCCAATTGTAATAAAGCCATTAATTAAAAGTCTACCATTTGGCATAAATCCTTTCCCTAATCTTCATCTATATTACACCATACATTGTAGGTCTTTTAACTTATCTAAAATGTAGGCATAGCAATAACATATTTTTTCAATAATAATATTAAGATAATCATATTTTGTTTATTACTTTTAGGCCACATTTCATAATAGATTTTGAAGGTGGTATTGGACTATGAATCTTGTAAGATCCACTTTAACTTTGTTCGAATGCAAAAATTAAACATTAACCTTTTAGTCCATTGAAATTGTTAATCTCAAAAAATGATGGATTAAGAATTTCATGGAAAAATGGGTATTACTAATCTAATCAGAACTATTAATCTAACGAGATTAGAATTGAATTGTTAATCTTATTAAATTAAAATTTGTAATCAATATAGCGTTACAATAATACTAAAGTGAACATATTTAGTTAAATTGGTTGCCTTCTCCTTCTTTTTAAAATTAGCCAAAAAAAATTGACTACTGTATATTTTATTTATCATCTAATTAGATGCAATTATAATGGCTGGCCATTAATAGGGTTTATATAGTAGACAAATCATGGTACATAAATCCATCCATCATAACAATATTGCTTATTCTAATATATTTTTTCCTTTATTAAAAATGGAATTCTATGGAGTACGGACCATTAGCATAGAAGGTTCCTCCGCATACTCTAATCAAGAATTGGTATATATATATAATCTCTTGTTTTACCTGTGAGTAAAAATGTCAAACCCTTCGTCCAACAACCCAAACGCCAATTACACTGAAACTGCTACAGTTTATCAATCACACAGGGAGGTCACACATGCCCAATTTCTCTCCAATCACAACTTCAACAAGTATTATCCTCCAGCTGAAGCCAAGTATGAAGAAATCGCTCAAAACCCAGATTTTTTCTTGCAAAAGCTCAAGGGTTTTCACGATTCTTTCGGTACCAAGTTCAAGTAAGTTGTGGGTTTTTGTAATTTAGTCTCTATTTCAAAACTTTTTAGGGTCCTTTTTGATGTTTTCTGTGATATATAGGCATTGGGTGTAATCTCATTCTCAGGTAAATACTTGTTTGTTTGATTTTTCCCAATTTTCCAATTCTAATTTTGTTCTCACACCCTTATATAGTTATATTATTTTGTGTAGGATGAGTATTTGTGTAAGATTTTGGATTCAACAAACAGGTCATGGTATCATGACAGTGACAGTGTATACATACCTTTCCGCCAAACCAAGGAATTGTTGAAGTGATTCATAAAAACAAGGATTTTGCCTTCTCCAGCCTCTTGGGTGTGCAAGAGTGCTTTATCTAGGCTAGGTGTGTGTTTTGCCCTTGTGTCGTTTGTCTTGGTCGATCGTGTTTTTGTGTGCCCTTGGGGTAGTGTAATGAGCTGATATCTATTTTGGGCAGTAAATTAATCTGCTTACTTCCCATTTTGTTTTTTGAATATTGTGGACTTACGAACCAAGCTGCTCCATCTTGGCTCGCTTACGGCTCCTTAAAAGTTTATTTGAGCTTGAACATATTTTTTAAGCTTGTTAAGCTTTCAAGCGAAACTTTAACAATCTATTACTCGGCTCGATAAACTTATGATATGTAAAATATTCAAGCTACTCGATCTCGGCTCGAATAAAACTTGTTTGAGTTCGGTTCGCTTGACAAACAAGCTAAGCTTAAACCTATTTTTAAAACTCGTTAAGTTTTCAAAC
>BRYF01000013.1:13767500-13772500 GCA_030159135.1 Actinidia polygama
TCTTGATCGACTCGAACTGCCATAGGATTTATCATATCTTGTTCCTTTTTACAAATATTTCAGACGAGGGAATTTACTCGTGTTGGAGATGCTGCATGACATCACTACAATGTTTTCACTGTCACTCTTCACTGCATGAGAAGGAAAATTGAAACTATGGCATTTAGTCAGACCATGCGTCTATGATTTTAGAGTTAGCCAAGTTTGATGATGATGCACGTGCTTCCGCTTGGTAGGAGTACCGAAGACAACATAGAATACTTCTTTTTTTTGGGTGTTTATGTAACATGGGTTTCAAATTTTCAGTTAACCTATACTATAAGGATGCAAACTTTTAATTTTCCAAGTTTATTTTGGCCATAACTTTATTATGCTCACAAGTCACGAGTATTGTTCCTTTTTTACTCTTTTTATTTAGGGTGGGGATAATTGAAAACAATGTGATCGTACTGAGAGAAGAAAAAATATATGTATAACAGGAAGCATGAGAAATTATCTGAAGAGAGAAAATAATACAGATAATACAATGGAAGGCCATAAGTTATGTCTGTGTCAAGCTCAAGATACGTGGCAAGTTCTATTTATGATCTATTATAAGAGATCTTTGAGGATTTAGTGGACATATATCATCATTATGCCTGCTTGGCTGCCATACCTTGGGATATAGGGACTCGGTTACCTTATCTGGACACGTTATTCACAAGAAGAGTGAAAAGACATTCCCATGGTTTGAACTCAAGGTTTATTCCCTGATTTGTTGGCATTGGAAAGAGTTTAGATTCCTTTAATTATCCAAAAAGTTATTTACACGTAGGACTGTTGATCACAAGCTCTGAGTAATACAAGTATTAATTAAGCATAGACATGAAGTTCTAGCTTTGTGATTAATCTTGCCCCTAGATACTACTGGGATAGTCGCAATCAGTTCCCATGTGACTTTTTATGACATGCCAAACCCATTTATCAACATTACGCTATTAAATGTCTTCAACTTTTTAATTTGTGTCAACAATCTAGACATGCTAAAGATTAATTACCGTGTAAGCTGCCTTTAGCCATGTATCTACGTGTCAACCAAAGACCACATCTATGTTTCCATTTTCCCAATATGTGTAATTGTTTCCCTGTTTTTTTGAGTATTTGTTGATGGTAATGTTGGCATTGGGAAATGATCGTTTTTGTGAACTTGATGCAGGTTATTAGAGATCGAAAATGGAAGGAAGTGATCTCAGCCTTCAATTTCCCATCAACAATAACTAGTGCATCATTTGTCATACGGAAGTATTACCTATCGCTGCTTTATCATTTTGAGAAGGTTTATTACTTCCGGAAAGAGGTTCCTTCTATTTCACTGGATGGTATGCCAAAATATGAGGCTCAAGATATTTTTATGTAGTTCTGTGTTTTCTCTTAGACTAAAGACAAGTTCGTATTATTCTATCCTACAGATCCTGGAAGCGGAATCCCTGCCAAAGGATCAGCAGCCTCACGTCTGTTTGAGAATGGTACCCCTATGCATCAATTGGCAGGTAAGGGTAACTACCGGTTTTATATTATAATCTACCATAAGGGCGACAATTTAATAGTTCACCTATTTAGATATCTGCGATTATCATTCTACTTGTATATATTAAATGGGTATGGGTCAAACAACAAACAAGAGATGGTTTTTGTTGTTCTGGGAAAGTGCTCCTTATCCCATTTGTGTTTGTTAAAGATCATCCGATTAGTTAGACCTCTATGATCACTGTACACGGAAGGAACCTCGTGAAGATCTAAATTCCCATGGTATTGACAACTTAGAATTCCTAGCAATGTCAAGTTAACATTGCTGAGATTAATGTTTCCGTCTTTTTTTGTTTCCTAATGTGAGGAAATAAAGTATACTTGTCGTCATTTTTGTGATGATTTTGTTGGCGGTCTATATGTCCATTTGTAATTAAAACAATGAGAAATTTGACCTTTTCAAATACTTTCTAAGATTCTGTTTCAGTATTTCCGAATCTCATATTTGTTCACAGAACATTTGGTATGGCAATGGTTTGATATACTTATCATGGATTACTTTAACTAGTATTTTCTTGTCTATGTGATATACAGTGGACTTTGTCTTGGAGCCTGGCAGTTCAGTCACCGGAACCATTGATGGAAAATTTGACAATGGGTATCTGATTACTGTCAATTTGGGTTCTGAGAAGCTGAATGGTGTCCTGTACCATACACCTGTGTCGCAACATGCATCTCAGAATTCTAATAATTCAGCTGCGCCTTCTCATCGGAACCACAAGAGTTACAAACTTGCACTGACGGATCCCTCTCGGCCCAAAGCACACAGGAGTGGTTACAACTTTTTCTTTTCTGACCATTACAACAGGCTGAAACCTTTATATCATGGACAAGAAAAAGAGATCACCAAGAAAATTGGAGTGTTATGGAGCAGACTCACTGATGATGAAAAACAGGTACTACAAACATGTTTCACCATTACATTATTATGTCCTAAATTGTGATTGGAATTTCCTGTAGTCATTGGCCTATTGAATGCCCTAAAATTCATAGAAGGTAGGCTATACCAAAATCAACATGGTCCGTTTCTATGTTATGAGAGGGGGCACTGTGGAAATAGAGTAAAAGGATGTGGGTTTTGTGGGTTCAGCTCTCTCTCATTCGATATTGTGTGCCTAAGAAGAACGGATTCGGATACGGGATACGGACACGGACACGGACATTTTAGCTCGGATTTGGTTCAACTACAATTTACCTCAAAAAGTTCATAGAAATAATAAATAGGAGTTTATTACAATAAAAAAAGAAATGGGGCATGGCCGCCCAATGTTTGTGACACTAAACAACCCAATGTGAAGTCAAAACGAATAGCAAGTTAAGCCGTCTCATCCAAAGTATCTTTTGGCTCCATATATAACGACTAAATTAGTTTAGCAATGAATAGATTATCAATCAAAATAAACTACCAAAAGTCAAACGTGTCTAGGGCGTCTCCGTGATGTGTCTCCAACGTGTCCAATGAAACAAAAAATAACAAAATAATGTACTTGCCATGTGTTGTATCCGACACATGTTGGAGTGTGTCCGAGGCGTGTTGATGTTCGGTATGTGTCGGACATGGACACAGCGACTAAGTTGACGTGTCCATGGAGGAGAATAGCTTGGTCAAGGGGAGCTTTCTAGTAAGTATGTGGGTATTGCTGGCGGGTATTGGAGATTTTCAAAGCTTAGTTAGCGTTCCCAGGAAATTGCAGGTACCTGGAGTAGGAGACGGAGAAAATGAGTTACTATACATAAAGCCACAGGGTTTATGCCATACACCCAACTCACCCTGGTTGTACAAACGACATGTCCCGAGCGGGTACATACAACTGACAGGGGGCTCCCTTCAGTTGGCCCAATATTCCAGTAATGGAGTAACCATAACTGGTAGTGGTGCGGCATGTCTTTGTTATTGCATGGAGATGTCTTTATATGAAAATCTCCCTCAGAAGTCAATGTGTAAGTCTATAGTTAGAGTGAGACGGGCTAGCATGATGAACTCTCTGCTCTATTTCCCAAGGTCATGGCCGAAGGTCATGAGTTACTCGGGCTCCCCATGATCATAGCACTGGCCTTAAGGTGGTTCAGAAGCCCCGTTCTCAGCCTAAGTTGGCATGAGAGGTTCGGGTTTCTATTAAAGAACCAGGTGTTAAATTGTGCGTGTATGCACGGGTGGAGGACACTCGAACAAACTGAGGGAAGTCCACACATATAGTGTGAGTGGATATGGGTGTGCTCAGCCAGAGAATTCACTCAATAGAGGGAGATGGTGCTAGCACACCAAGGAGGCACCTTCCCTTCAAATGCTTTGGCACGAAGGTAAGGCACTGTGTATGCTAGGTTAGCATAGCTCTCTATCGTCAGGACTTGTGCATGGTTGATATTTATGGGTCTAGGTGTCTCTCAAGGTGATTTAGTTCGGTTGGAGGTTCCAACACCTACAATGGATGGCGGACCCGAAGGAACAACTCGGATGACGGATCAAGGCCGAATTATGCAAATATCAGATTTTAAGGACTATTTATGCTAAATCCAGCTAGGAAGGCTCGGAATCCACAAGCTATGGGCTCAAAACCAAGCCCTTAAAGGAAGCACAATAATGCTTCAATAGAACATTAAAAATGGAATTTCAATACATAAAAAAACTTCCTTCAAAAGGAATATTGCAGCCCTATATGTACTCGCTAAAAAGATTACTTAGTTGCAGAAGACCTAGAAATAAAAAAACTACAAAAGGTCGACAAGTAGCAAACATGCAGCCACAACATCCTACAAGCAGCTTAATGGCACACATTTGATGACAAAGTGCTTACAAAGAGTTTACAAGCATCCACCTGGAGGTTACCTTATCAGTAAGAAAGCTAATAAAATACACCTAATAACAAAAGCTAGTTACTTAAAACTCAAAACAAATTCAGTTTTTTAGTCTCTTTTCTTCTGTTTCTTGCAAAAAGAGTTTACCATTTCTGCACAAAGAGTAAGCTTGGATCTTCATCACATTACAAGAGAGGTATTGGATTTTTAGCATGGAGAACCATCAAACCAGGGACCAAAGCAGGGGCTTGGATGATCGGTGTACCAGAAGATGTACTTAATGTTTTCTTATAATAATTAGAAATTAGATGATATGATTCAATCAGTACAAGGAAGGTTGCATATAATAAATGCAATGTGTTGCAGCCAGTTTTGTTCACCATCGTGAGCTTAAGCAAAACTATATTTTGTATTTATAATAAATAAATGGCTGCAATTGTTTTCATACTTCCCCTTTGTCAAAGATTACCCTCTCGTTTGGCTACGTATAATGCCTTTTGCCCTTATGTTATTTCCTTTATCAAGAACTTGAATGTGCAAAATAAGTTGTCTGGTGTTAATGAGTTTTCTTAAAATCTATAGACTATAAAAACTTGTTCAATGGCATATCACAACTAACCCTTCTTTTATAATTCCCA
>BRYF01000013.1:13777500-13782500 GCA_030159135.1 Actinidia polygama
TTTCACAATGGATGATGATCAAGAAAATCACAAGAAACTTCCGCTGATAAAGCTCAAGATTCAGAAGTACGTCGAAGAAGAAAAAGTGGATCGGATCATTGGGTCTCGAAGCAACGACGGGCCTCGGGTATGTAATGTGTGCAACAAAGGGTTTGGGTCTGGCAAAGCCCTAGGCGGCCACATGCGGGTCCACGTTCAGGCCCACAAAGAAAGATCGCCCAACAACGACCGCTCCAACGGCGAAGAAAGCGATCGAACGAGCTGCTCCATTTGCAACAAAAAATGGAGCGGGCCGACACCACAGCATCATCCACCTCGGTATCTGATCTCAGCAACGATTCGAGTGGCTCAATCGATTTGACCAAGTCGTTGCCGAGCTGGCCGTCCACCGGCCGGCGAGGCCTGACCTGCTGTTGCGACAGCAATACGCTTTCTGAGGCGGAGGCGGAGGAGCGGATACGCGAAGCAGTGCGCGACCTCATGAGGCTGGCCCGTGGCGATTCTCTCCATCGAGTCGAGGCCACAAACAGCAATTCCTCGACAAATAAGGCCAAAATCGGGGAATATTTCAGTGTGAAGAAGCTGAAAATTGATGAGAGAGAAAGCGGGAACATTAGTGGTGGTACTGATAGTGTTGTGGTGGTGAAGAATCAGGATAGAGGAAAAGGGAAAGTTGTTGATGATGATGACGGAGGAGGGCCTTATGTGGATTACAACTTAGGAGAGAGAGTGAAGATTATGAGAAAGAAGAAGAGAAAGAAGCTAAAACTGATCGATTTGGAATCAGTGAGTACTCCTCCACCTGAAAGGTACAAATGCAGTACTTGTAATAAGTGTTTTTCAACTCACCAAGCACTTCGTGGAACCGGAGTCACTGCAGGGTTGAAGTGAGCCCAAAACAGATAAAATGTCCCAAAATGACGTCGTTTTGGGTCAATACATTTTGGGATATAAACGACGTCGTTTTGGGCCGAACGCGACTTCCCGCACGCGTGCCGTAGGGAGCCGACCCGCAGCATTCCCGAATCTGCACTTGGTGGGCATAGATCAAGCCACAACAAGCTCAAGAACGATGAGAATGAGCACAATGCCAATAATGCCCCTACCCTAATAGATGAAGTACTACCCACGGAGATTATTGAAGGTGGCAGTAGCTCATCATACAAGTGCAAGATTTGTAACAAGAGTTTTTCTACAGGGCAGGCTCTGGGAGGCCACAAGAGGTCCCACTGGGCCGGCACGGTTGAGGGCCCGGCAAGCCAGCCCGAGTCACCCGGGGAGGCAAGCGAGCCAGGCCGGAGAATTCTGGGGTTTGATCTCAATGAGGTGCCTCACATGGACATGGGGGATGAAGAAGCAGGTGGATGTGGTTACAATTAATTAATTACTTTTTTTTTCCCCTTGTGGCATGCTTATTTTAAGTAGTTTTTTTTTATTGTAAATATAAAAAAAAAATCTTTTTAAATGAGCAACTATTTGGAGTACATGTTTTGACTTGTGGAAAGACCGGAGAGCGCTGGGCATTATTAGGGGGATTAAGAGCAACTCCAGCAGCCTCCTCTGCCTTATTCTTTCTCTATTTTAGGGGTAAAAATTTTAAAAATTGCATCCAACAGATCCGCATAGCAATCCCTATTTATAAGGGTTCTCTCTATTTCTGGCTAGTTATTGTAGATCCCCTATCCAATAAAAAAGCATTTTCTTCAACCGTTTTCTCTCTCTCTCATTGATACGCCAACTTCTCTCTCATCTTTACTCCAAAACTCCATTCTCCAGTGAACCAGAGAAGAAACAGTGGCTGGGGTTTCAACCCTCAATCCTTTGTTTCACCCTCTCTCTCTCTCTCTCTCTGAATTTCGATTCTTCTATGAGAAAATTAGGGAAATCTTGAGAAGATTTTGTGATGTTTATGATTTGGGAAATTGCTTTTGGGGTTTCAATTTGGGGAAAACTAATTTACTTTTGGATAGATGGTTGTAGATTATAGCTTCTCAAGTAAAATTGACACACACACACACACATATATATATATATACTAAGCAAATATAGTATCACGTAGCATAAAGGTATCATTTCTCGCTCTTACATGGTGTTCTCGGATGAATTCTTTTCATTTGTTTTAATTCCACACCGGTGGAAAGGAAGGATTAAAGTCCCCAAGCCTCTTATTTAATGTCTCTAAGATCAACATTTTGTTTAAACTGTCTCTCTTTTATTTTAATCACGAAGGATTAAAAACCCAAGACCTGCCAGCTTCTTCATTTTTTTGCATAAAATATTATTAAATATTTATATAAAAAAACTAGAAAACTATTTTTTTAATATATTTCTTGATTTTTTAAAACTATTTTACATATAAAAATATCATAAACCCAAATTTATAATTGGCTAATACAAATTTTATGGGCTCTTTCTATTTTATAAGTGAAGTTAAATCTATCTATCTAGTTATATTTAAGTAGTGTGCATGACTCTAAATAATTTGAAGAAAATCTTAGAAGAAAATATGGGTAAAGAATATTTATAGCAATATAATTTTTGTTTAATATATCTTATTTATAAAAGGGTAAAAAATATATATTTGTATAGTCATGATTCATCATTTTAATTCCACATCATTGGAAAAAAAAGATTGAAGCCCCTAGGCCTGTTATTTAATGCCTCTCAATTTGTATAGTCATGAGTCTCTTTTTCATTTTAATTCCACATTAGTGGGAATAAATAATTGAAATTCCAAGATCTCCTATTTAATGTCTCTCACGACCTTAGCCAACACCATCGAGAGCACCACCATCACTACCATTTTCTCTCTCTAAAAAATACACCACAACCACTGCTGGTCAAAACACCACGATCAGCCTCTACCCCTCCCTTCTATCACCTCCTAGCAGCCTCCTAGAGTGATGATGTCGCCGGAAAACACCTCTAAGCAAAGCGATCCCAAACCTAAAGCAATCAAAGCCAAAGCTTGGGACTCATGCCATAAAGGGGCATCACACACAAAAAAAAATAAAAATAAAATAGGATTTTGTCTTCTTTTAGTTGGTCGGCTGGTCCTACAAGAAGAATTATCTTTTGATTTTTGAAAATTCTAACCTCTTCATTTTTCAGACTCTTTTTTGGCCTCTTTCTCCCTCTTTCTTTTATATAATTAACTTTTGACTATTGAGAACCCTAGATTGGCTTTTCGCTCTTGGCCTCTTTCTCTTTATTTCATCAAGAATCCAAATCTCTAACGAACAATGGATGGCGGTCAGGTTAGTAAGATGAAGATCTATTTTTTTTACATGAGTATTTTTTCTGATTAATTTTTTTATTACCTTTTGTTGATTTTTATTCTCCTTTTTTATTTTCATAAGATTGAATGCTGAATTTGTTTTATCCCCAAATCCACTAATTTTTGTATTTGCCAAAGGTTGAAGGTTATTTGAAACATGAAATACAATCAGAAATTGATGGGAATGAGTTAATTTCAGAACTAAAAGTCCTAAAATTGGTTCTACCAAGAAAAACAACAAAAGTAGTTGAAGTGCTTACATAATAGTGTTTGACTAAACCAGTTAGGTTGCTTCTGCCAAGAGAAATTTTTTAAAGCTAAAGTTAATCAAATCATACATTCGATCGACAATGTCCAAGAAAGATTGAATGAATTAGCAATACTATCTATTGAAAAAGATATTGTAGATGTGCTTGATTTTGAAAGCATAATCAGTCATTTTGCATCTCAAAAAGGCTAGGAAAATATTTTCTACGCATACTTAGTAATTTTCTTGATGTAAATTAGATTGTGCTATTTATAAAGTATGAAGACTAGAGTTTTTCTTACATTTTGTATTTTCTTGTTTTTTGTAATCTTGATTTTAGCATTATATAAAACTTACTAAAGTATCGTTTCATTTTATTAGAAAGTTAATTAGACGCTTGTATTTTTTTAATGTATTTATATAAATAAGACATCATAAATGAGACATCATTATTGAAATTCGCTTTGAGCACCGTAAACCTAATGGCCAACCCTGCCTCTAAGCCACCATGCAAGCCCACCTTGGTTGCGCCAACATAAACCCCATTTTCTCACTCCTCCACAGCGAGCCACCAGCCACATTTCAGCAGCCCCTAGGACAACTTCTAAGCACCACCCTTAGTGCCATATCAGTCCCAGAAGCCGCCATTTTTTCCCTCCTCCACCTCAAGTTTCCATGTCGCTACTTCGGTGAAACGATCTCCACTCTCCCGGCCATTCATGGCCTCCCAAACACATGCACACCCCCCTTTAGGTTCGACATTTTTGGGTCCCGTGGCCATACTGATGAAGTCTGAAGCTCAAATATTTATTTTATAATCTGCTCGGTCTAATTTTTAATAATGCAATATAATTTGACCAGGTTCGGATTTGGATTCGGGCTCGGGTTCATTCGCGAACAGTATTTTCGGACCGTTATAAATACTGTACAGCTTTGCTATACCCGGTTACTTAAATTTCTGTTTTAGATAAAAATAGTAAATTGGGCCTGCTAAACAACATGAAAATGAGTTTATTTATGAAAACAAAACAATTTTATTATTTATCAAAATACATAAATTACACAGAACTTTTAATAAATTATGTTTTGGCCTTCAAAAAACGAGTTGTTCATGCTTTTATTCATATTCGGGTGGAGGTGGAGGTGGAGTTTAGGGTGCAATTCATATCATACCCATTATCATTCCTAATTATTTTTCTCTCGTTGCCTACTTCGCTTTAATTATTGAAATGCCATGGCTTGTAAATTGTACGTATAGTTCATGAATCATCATTAAAATGGCGTTTGTAACGGGGTGTTTGATATAGCTAAATTTATTTTTAAAGTGATTCTTTAAAAATAGAATTTGAAAGGTATTAAAATGGAGTTTTTCAGAAATTAAATATTTTAAGTTATGATGATCTTGCCCATAAATAGAAGTTGTGCAATACCAAAAATAAAAGCTAAAAGTAGAAACTAATGCTTATAAGTTGTAAC
>BRYF01000013.1:13787500-13790000 GCA_030159135.1 Actinidia polygama
GTATTTCTCCTTGGGGTGCACCAGTTCTATTTGTTAAGAAGAAATATTGTACCATCAGACTGTGTATCGATTATAGATAATTGAGTCAAGTTACAGTGAAGAATAAGTATCCTTTACCACTGATAGATGACTTGTTTGATCAACTGCAAAAGGCTTGTGTCTTTTCCAAGATTGATTTGAGATCTAGGTATCATCAGTTAAAAGTAAAGGATAGTAATGTATCAAAGACTGCATTCCGTACATGGTATGGACATTATGAGTTCTTGGTGATGCTTTTTGGCATAACAAATGCACCTGCTATTTTTATGGATCTAATGAACAGGGTATTCAGGCATTTCCTTGATTATTTTGTCATTGTATTTATAGATGACATATTGGTCTATTCTCGGAGTCAGGAAGAACATGAAAAGTATTTGAGACTTGTTTTACAGACTTTGAGAGATAAATAGTTGTATGCCAAGTTCAGTATATGTGAATTTCGGTTGGATTGAGCAGCATTCTTAGGTCATGTGATATCTGCAAAGGGCATTCATGTAGATCCAAAAAATATAGAAACAGTAATGAACTGAAAGCATCCAAAGAATGTGTTAAAAATAAAAAACTTTCGAGGTTTGCTAGGTTACTATCGGAAGTTTATACAGGGCTTCTCTTCTATTATTGTTCCTTTGACGCGGTTGACTCGCAAGGATGTCAAGTTTGAGTGGACAGATGATTGTGAGTGTAGCTTTCAAGAGTTGAAGACTAAATTGACTACAGCACTAGTGTTGACTATTCCTTCTAGAAAGGGAGACTTTGAGGTATATAGTGATGCTTCATATCAGGGATTGGGATGTATATTGATGTAACAAGAACAGGTAGTTGGGTATGCGTCAAGATAGTTGAAGCCACATAAAAGGAATCATCTTATACATGACTTAGAATTAGCTACAATGGTGTTTGCATTGAAGATGTGGAGAAGTTATTTATATGGGAAATCTTTTGAAGTGTTTACAGATCATCAAAGCTTAAAGTATTTGTTTACGCATCTGAATTTGAATGCCAGACAGAGAAGATGGATGGAGCTGATTAAAGACTATGAATGTGATCCACTATCATCTGGTAAGAGCTAATATGGTGGTCGATGCCTTGAGTAGAAATTCTACAAAAAGACTAGTTTTATCAAATGTTGTCAGGCAGAGTTGTATGCAGAGATGACTTGCTTGGGAGTAGAGTTTGAACAAAGAAAGATGAATGTTATGTTAGCTCATTTTCAAGTAAGACCCTTATTGCTTGATTGTATTCGGAAACTTCAATTGCAAGATGAACAGTTAAAGAAAATTAGACAACAAGTAGTGGATAAGGTGAACATTGAGTTTTCCATACTTGATGATGGTACATTGATGTTTGGGAATCGGTTTTGCATACTGAATGCGTCAAAACTAAAGAATGATATTTTAAAGGAAGTACACCAATCATTGTATGCCATGCATCCAGGAAGTACAAAAATGTATAGGGATCTGCGAGAAGTTTATTGGTAGCCAGGTATGAAGAAGGACATTGTAGAATTTGTGACACGATGTCTAACTTGCCAACATGTGAATGCTGAACATCAGAAACCCGATGGTTTGCTACAACCTCTTCCAATACCACAGTGGAAATGGGAGCATATAACTATGGATTTTATGGTGGGATTGCCAGAGAATTCTATTGGCTTTGATTCTATTTGGGTGATTGTTGATAGACTAACCAAGTCATCTAATTTTCTTCTAGTGAAGGTAACTGATACACTTGATAGATATGCTAGATTGTATGTGAATGAGATTGTAAGATTGCATGGAGCACCATTGTCTATTATTTCAGATAGAGACCCGAGGTTTACTTCTAGATTTTGGCCAAGTCTTCAACAGGCTATGGGTACAACATTGAAGTTTAGCACAACATTTCATCCTCAAATAGATGGACAATCTGAGAGGACTATTCAGAATTTGGAGGATATGTTGAGGGCTTGTATGCTAGATTTCAAAGGTAATTGAAATGAATATATTACCTTAATGGAGTTTTCTTATAACAATAGCTATCAGACTAGTATTGGTATGGCACCATTTGAAGCATTGTATGGTAGAAGGTGTAGAACTTCGTATGTTGGACTGAGGTAGGTAAAAAGCAATTGTTGGGTTCAGAGATGATTCAAGACATGACAGAGAAAATCAAAATAGTCCATGACCATTTGAAGGTGGCACAAAGTAGACAGAAGAGTTATGCTAATAATCGTCGACGTGAACTTGAATTTGAGATGGGAGACTAAGTGTTCTTGAAAATTTCTCCATGGAAAGGTGTGTTGAGATTTAGGAGGAGAGGCAAATTGAGTCCAAGGTACATTGGTCCATATGTCATAATAGATAGAGTTGGCACAGTAACTTATAGACTGTATTTATTACCAGAAATGTCTAAGCTACACAATGTCTTCCATGTATCTATGTTGAGAAAGTATATAGCAGATCCATCACATGTATTGGTGCGG
>BRYF01000013.1:13832500-13835000 GCA_030159135.1 Actinidia polygama
CCATACAGTATACAAAGTTGTGCCTAAGTTTTAAACTATTACATACATAACATAATTAAATTTGGTCATACATAACCTTACTACATAAGATAGGGTCTAGCCCATCATCCAACAACATAAGGCCCTTGGGCCATAAAACTATAATCTCGCATGTTCACTTTCTTCTTAAGGCTCCTCGGATTGGCTTCTTAAGAAATAGTTTTCGAAAACATAAGCTAATTGCTTAGTGAATAACAATAATACATGAACATAAAAATACCATGGATTGATTACATATCATACATATCTCAATTGGAATCGATTCTAAACTTTAAACCATAAATCTATGTAACGGTTAAATATTTTCTTCAATCATGTAAACATGGTATATCTTTTCCAAACTGAAAGTCTTTCATATACTATAGTCATAACGTAGCTTTAAAATATTTCGTACATACCATCGTTCTTTGAAACTTGAAATCTTTCATGACTATAAGTCTATAGCTGTAATTCTGTGAGTACTTGAAGTACTTCATAACTGTAAATATGTATCTATAAATATATACATAAAAAAGTATAATAACTCGGCTCTGGTACCCTTTCGGGCACAACTCTGGTACCTTTTCAAGCATAAACTCTGGTAACCTTTCGGTCACAAACTCTGGAAACCTTTCGAGCACAAACTCTGGTAACCTTTCGGGCACAACTCTAGTAACCATATAGGTCACGCTGGGGCTCTTTAGGCCTGGGACGTCTCCCACTCTAGATAGTTTATTTCCTGTCCCCTATCGTAGGACTACCGGACTAAATTAAGGTCTCGCCCTTTGAAGACCCCGAGTGTCACTATACTTTGAAATTCTTTTACTTTGAGCATGTTTTACTTTTTATACGTTTAGAAACTCTTTACTTTTCATGTGAAAACATATGTCCATGATTTTTTGATTAATAACATTCTAGTATTATCATACATTTAGAAGGCATGGCAGTTATAATACAACATATAACCTTTAATTCATGAAAGCATAGAAAACATTGTATATGGTGTTAGAAAGGTCTACAAGTCTACTTTCCAACACTTTGAACGGTGCATCAATCTAAATTTTTTAGAGAAAGTTATGCCCATTCTATGAAATAGTATCTGAGTTGAAAGAGGTAGGGCGTTCGAACGTGGCGTTCCAACGTCCAGAGACTATTTTTCACAACAGGCCTTAGCGTTGGAACATGGTGTTGAAACGTCGGGCGATTTCTTTGGTTCAAATTTTATCTTCTTCATTTCATTTTTCAACTCCAAATTTAACACCAATCTTCATCAAGGTTTCTATGGTTCAAATACTCACTAAAAGGGTCAACATAACTCAAATAGAAAAGAAAATAACCAATGAATCAAGAGGATCTAAGATTTAAACTTTCAAAATCCTAACTCATAAAAATTTGGGGTTTTCAAACCCCACACTCAAATCCTTGACGTTGAGCTTCAAGCTCCTAAAATCAAAGAAATTGGGACTCAAGGAGTCCTCCAAACTCAACACCCAACCTTCCTAGGTCCATTAAAACTAAAAACCCCAAAATCCTAAATCTATACATACAACTTGTACATATATCTACAAGGTTTGAGTATTACCTTCTTCAAACTTAATGGAGCTTTCAATGGCTTCCTAAGGCTTGGAATTTGACTCTCCAAGTCCCTCTTCCCTTTCTCTTCCTTCTCTTTTTCTTCTCTTCTTCTCCCCCCCCCCCCTCTCCCCCCCCCTCTCTCTCTATGTAATGTGTGTGTGTGTGGAAGTGTTTAGGGTCAAACACATAGAAATTTATCCCATGTGCCCACCTCCAACTACTCTAGTTGCAACTTAACTTCCCATTGGCCACTTAGATCACTTTGATTCTAAAATTGAATAATTATAATTTGACTCGAGAATAATTAAAATTAACATTGAGGCATAATTAAAGGAAATTAATGGATTCGGGGTATTACAAATGAGAACGAGGTAGAGCGTAACTGAAGGCAGATGACCTTAGTCAATATTTATTGTCATATGCTATGTACGAGTATAGGAATGCTAATTTTTTTAAACTTGCATAGTTTTGATAACGGTTGTACCGGACTTGTGACCAGAATTGTAGCTATAAATATTTACATTCAGGATGAATGTATTTGTACACTTTAATATATTACACTTTAGTTCTGGTTACGTTATCATGCTTTTGAATAGTTTATTGCATTCAAGCATTATGGTAGGAAAGTCCCTAAACTAGTTGAATTAGTAGGTCTTAGTGAGGGAACCTCACTGGCCGATCACGATGACACATGTGATAAGGATGGATCCGCATGTATAAATGGGTTGGGTCGTGACATCTTCTCTTTTTGACTGTTTGTTCTTTTGCAAAGACAAATTGCAACAGGTAGCCCATATCTTTGAGACTCGGCTTTGGTGTTTAGATCTAAAGAAATATCATCACAAGTGCCATGAAAACATAAAGATAATAGAGAGAGGGATGGGGGTGTGATTTTGCCCAGCTATAA
>BRYF01000013.1:13887500-13890000 GCA_030159135.1 Actinidia polygama
CCGGCATAAGAAAGGGTCATACCTGCCCATGCTCCAATAGAACTTGCTATTTTGTCCACAAAAGGATTGAACTGGGCTATGGAGAGTTTTGTGGCCGCAACTAGCAGACCCAAATATCTAAATGGAAATCTGCCAACAGAAAAACCAGTGTTGATTTTCATACTGTCCAAATCCTCTCTTGCAATCCCTGCTGCAAAAATGTTGAATTTTGAAAGGCTAACTTTCAAACTAGAGCATACCCCCAAATTCTCCAATTTTTCCATCAAAAGCTGCACCGAAGGCACGTCTCCCCTTGAGAACAAAATGAGATCATCCGCAAGTGCCAAGTGTGTGATGTTTAGGCCTTGGCATTTGGGATGGAAGTTGAAATCCATGCTATCTTTCAGCTGCTTCAGACTCTTTGATAAGTACGCAAGGCATAGAACGAATATGAAAGGGGAGATTGGGTCCCCCTGCCTTATTCCTTGTTGGCCCTTAAAGAACCCCTGAAGCTCTCCATTGATCGATATGGAGTAAGAAGTAGTGGATATGCACTACATAATCCACGCCACAAACACGCTGGGAAACCCCAATCCTTGAAGAACTTCCTTCACAAACTCCCAGTTGATGGTATCACATGCTTTTTTAAGGTCAATCTTCATGATGCATCTTGGAGAGATCTGACTCCAACCATATCGCTGCAGGAGTTCCTGAACCATAAAAATATTCTCCACCATGCGACGGTTTTGAACGAATGCTGCTTGGGCAGGGTCTATTAAACTTATCAGTAAAGGAGTTAATCTGGCAGATAAAATCTTTGAGATTACCTTATACGTGACATTACAGCATGCTATTGGCTGGAAATCTTATACTTTTGAAGCATTGCTGATCTTGAGAACTAAGGCAATGATTGAATGATTCATTTGCTTCAGAATTTGCGCTGATGCAAAGAACTCTTTAACTGCTTCACAAAAATTTGAACCCACAATGTTCCATGCCTTTTTATAGAAGTAAGAAGAATATCCATCTGGCCCAGGAGCCTTGTCATCTCCAATGCTGAATAAAGCCTCTTTGATTTCTTCATCCGTTACAGCACGAATCAAAGCAGTGGCCTGATCCTCCTCAACTAGCTTTCCATCTCGAAGAATGACTTTATCTAACTGAGCACAGTTGGACCTAGTGCCTAGTAACTCTTTGTAGAAATTAACAAAAGCATTGCTGACCTCTTGACTGGAAGTTGTTCTAGACCCATCAGACAGAGTGAGGGACACAATTTGGCCTTTGTTTCTGTTACTCTTAATCAAGTCATGAAAAAATTTTGTGCCCTTATCACTGTTCTTTAAGTACTTCATCTTTGCAAGCTAAGAACAAAAGCTTCTCTCCGCTTCAGCTAGTCTAAAAGTTGTATATTTCAACTCTGTCATTTGTTCCTGAAGGTGGCTATCTGTTGGATTATCATGCAACAGTTGTTGAATGGCATATAACCTTTCCTCAGCTGCAGCAGCTCTGGACGAGATATGGGAGTAGTGCTTCTTGTTGAGAACTTTAAGGGGGTCCTTAAGGAACTTTAACTTTCTGCACAATCTGAACATAGCGTTCTGCCTTGAATTTGTGTGTCCCAAACCATTTCAACAATCTCCTGGAAATTTTCGTGAAGAGCCCATGTATTGAAGAACTTGAAAGGCTTTGCCCCTTGGTTGATATTCTCAAGGAGAATGATCAGAAAGCTTTCCAGGAAGCCCAAAATTAGCATGTGCCCTCAGACCCTCTGTGACCCATCTGTTATTGATCATGGCCCTATCCAACTTGCACCAAGTCGAATTGTTAGTCCACGTCAGAAAAGCCCCTGAATAAACTATATCAACCAGACCCAAAATATCACAACATTGCTGGAAGTCCCTAATTTCGTAAGGGGTCACCAGTTGGCCATTGGATTTTTCATCTATCTTTAGCACATTATTGAAATCTCCTAGAATCAGCCAAGGATCATTCAAGTTTTCATTAAAACTGACCAAACTAGCCCACAATGGTCTTCTACCCATAATTGTATTGAAAGCGTAAACAAAGGAAATAGCAAATTTAGAATCTGTCACCTTGCATGTTGCCAGGCAATGAATGACTTGATCTGAGCATTCAAGAATTTGGAGGTTGACCCTGTCCACCTTCCAAACGATCATAATTCTACCATTATGGTGCTGCTGGAAATTATCATATATAGCCCATTCCCTGAACTTGTGTTTGATATTGTCCCTAGTCCTTTGATGCTTGAGTTTCGTCTCTAGAATACCCATTATATCCACCTTGTTCTTTCTCATATGATTAAGAACTCCATTCTGCTTCAAGGGCTTGTTCATGCCCCTAATGTTCCAAAAAGAAACTATCATTACTGACAGCGAGTGGGGGAGCCACCCCCAAATCCGCGCAAAAATCAGCCATGTGTACAGTTCTGTCCCTCTTCTCTGAATGCTTGGTGTCTTTCTTCCTCTTGTCTCCTGCTTTATCATCCCCTTTAGTCACATGG
>BRYF01000013.1:13895000-13897500 GCA_030159135.1 Actinidia polygama
CACACAAATCTGGTCTTTAATTTCAATGCACAGCAGCAGAGCTATTAACCAGAATTTCTAGATGCTAAATTGCTAATAAAACCAGATACAATTGGACCATGCAATTCCTATATGGTGTTTTCTGTTTTATAAAATACCTTACACAACACAGAAAACAGTAGGTCAAAAAGGTGATAATTCCACGCAGACACCCAGGGCTCAGCATATTAAGGCGCTCTATCCGTTAGGATGATAAAGGAATCAAGTCTTCAACTTTTTTTTTTTGTTTGTGTGTGTGTGTGGAACCCAGCTATGACTATGAGTATTGTCTACAAGATAGACAACTAAACAAAATTAAAAAATCTGTCAAATTATATACTCCCTCTGTAAAATTTTTTGGACCACTTTTCCCTATTTAAATGTCCCAAAAATGTTTGTCACTTCAAAAGTCAATTAACAAAATATGTAAACTTATTCTTTTACCCTTACACTTTTGAATTGATGTGACACATCCCCTTTTCACTAGTATAACAAATTGCTAAGGGTAATCTTAGAACATTGAAACTTTTAGTTAGTTAAAAACTGCCAATATATTGTCATTCATATTACTGTGGTCTTTTCTGTTACACTAATGCTAAGACCATATGTCCGCATACCATTTTAAATATCCTACTCACTAGAACAATATCAGTTGGGCTAATAAGTTCAGCTCTAACCCATGTCGTTCTTACCATCTTAATGGAGTACAGATGGTAAATGATTATTCAAAAATCAAAATCAAATGAACAATGCATGTAATAAAGAAACACGAACCTGGACATTATTTGTCTGGTCTCCAAAAGGTGCAAGCGTTAATACCTTCTGGTCCAGAGACCAAATTATGGTCAGATTGTGCCGCAGCACCAGGAGGTCCATCAATACGCAGTGGACCTAAGAGATCACCAAGAAGATCAACTGAAGGCTCAGGAGGTTGAGGATCCACCATGCTCAGACTCAGAGTCCCATTTGCCTGAGTCACCCCTTGATCTTCTATGTTACGATCCTGTCCAAGCCCTCAATCTACGATCCAGTTTCAGTCAAGATAAAATTACAGAATCCTATTAAGTTTCAATTCTATGGTTTATACGTCCGGCAGAAAGATATCTCACCGCAGTGCTAAGGCTAGGCACCTTTATCAGACCAAGCTGGCTCACCCGGGAGCCATTGGCAGGATGCTGGTCAGTTACTATCAAAGCATTAGAAATCGGTTGCTGTGCCCGCAACTTAATAGCACTTTGCTCCACGGTATCAGCTTCAGTATCTTCATCTTTTTTTAACAATGCAGACTAAATACCAAATTGAATACACAGTTAATAAACTGTATACGTACATGCATATAAACGCGTGCGCACATGCAACCATACGAGCTACTTTTCCGTCGTGACAAATGGGAGCTTTCATCAACTATAGTGATTAACTAATCCAACACAACTCAAACAAATGAGCTATGCAAATGTTGTTGCACACATACCTGGCGCTCAGGGAATTTAGGCATTTCAGCCATTATATCCACTGACGCTGCACCTTTCCTACTCAACGTAAAATATTCAACAGCTCTTTGCTGTATCTCAACGTCAAGACAACTCTCATATCTGAAAACAATGCAGAGCAGTATAAAAGAATTCCAAGTCATTCGTGAGAAAGCATGAAAACAAGTTCCAAATAAATAAAAGCAAAAGCAATACAAATAGGAAAACGTTAATCTCACTTTTGAAAAATTGCCCAAATTTGATTCAATAATTTGGGGTCTGGGGGTTGAGCGTGCATTCAAATCTTAGCATATGTTGAAACAAGAATGACAATTGTAGAATTCCTGTAGATGTATAACATCCATTAAGCTATAATTAAATGATGAACAGAAAATATTTCCAAGAAAAGACAAAAGCATAAGTTCAAGCACCCTTACGAAACAGTAGGAAGCTTCTCATGTATGATGCTAAAAATTTCCTGCAGATTACACCCAGGGCGTCTGGCCAGACTTTTTTTATTCAATATTAAGATAAATTGTAGGAAAGCAACAATGCGCCTGTGACCTAATGGATAAGGTGATTGCGGGTTCGAGTCTCACCGGGCATGAATTTTTCGTTTTATATTAACCTCAAGTTTATGACAACAGGAATTCTTTGCCTACAACTCGGTCGATTTTGTACTGACACAAATTACAGACAACTTCTATAGCACATGCCAGTTGCATCATTGAGGCTGGGCCTGGTTGATAAAAACATGTTCTGTTTTATGCAGGAGGCCTTTTTTACTTTGCATAAAGAAGAACATCAAGATACATTAGTGGAAGACAAAAGAGTATGTATATACAGGACCGGAGGTTAATTAGTACGGAATAGTTCCTTAAAATATATAGTTAAAAAGATGATTTAGTGCACGGGAATTGGCGTATGCCCCCGTACCCCAAATGTGTATCGCCTTTTTTTTCTTCTAGAAGTATTCACTATATATGCTGATCGTATCCTAGCCAAAATAGTTT
>BRYF01000013.1:13950000-13952500 GCA_030159135.1 Actinidia polygama
TATTATGATCACATATCACTAATTGTCTCCTTATAAATTACTGGATATATATTAATTGTCTAAGTATATAGATTTTTTTCGAGCAACTCGAGTCAATTTGAGTTAAATAGATGAAGCACGATTTGGGCTTGGATAAAAATATCTCTAGCTCGACACCAGACTGAATGAACCTGGGCAAGCTTTAATACGCTGATATTGGGCAGATCCATAAATCCTAACCCGTTTGAACCTGCCCAAATTGCAGGCCTACTTCAAGGTATGTGGCCAGCCCATTCACGTAAAGCCATTTGAACTAGAGTTACTTGATGAGATATTGGGCTGGACTTGGATTAGTTGTACTGGGTTTATGTGCAGGGGATGGGACGGTACAAGCAACCCTACAAGGCAACGTGCCCACCTAACATTTTATTTTAGAGTAATGTTAGGAATGATTCATTATTTTATATAATGCATTAACATACAATGCATATTTATGTGTGGTAGAATCTATAATTTTTTCATGCGAGTATGTATTATACAAATAATTCGGTGTTGCCAAAAATCAAAAACGAAATAAAGGCGGGTGGCAGAATACAAAACTTTAATACACAATAGTTTGTCGGCCATTAGTTCCTCTATGTGGTTCTTGATAAGAATCTGAAGCTCTCTCTCACATCGCTTTCTCTTCTATCTCTAATTCTTGCACAGAATGTTGATGACAAGCTTGAATTCCGCCTCTCCCATTGCTTTCTCTCTCTAGCCCTTGTTGAATTCCTTTCACCATTGCTTTCTCTCTCTCTAATTCGTTCATATTGTTTCCTCTCTCTTATTCTTGCAAAAATTGTGATGAAAATCCTGAACACCGTTGTTTCTCTCTCTAGATCTTGCACAAAACCCATTTCTTGAATCACACAATTTTTGTTGTTGCGCATTACTTGGGGAGTGGTTATTTTTAAAAAAAGTGGTTGTGGGATTGATAGTTTTCAAAAGATTTGGTCTCCTTTGGGATTAATTGAAAATTTGAAATATTTTAAATTATTTTTATCTTTAATAATTTTTTATTATTATTTTATTTTCTTGATTTATCTGGACGAGAAGAATAGTAAAAGGTAAAACAAATTTTTTTTTATAAAAATTATATTTAAATCCAAATTATTTTTTTCCTTTTTTTTCTCCTTGAAGTTGTGTAAATAATTGTTACCTTATTTGCTTGATCTTACTTTTTCTCCCCATAAAAATCTTATCCTTACCCCACCCCTCCACGTCTGTCTACCTTTCATATCCATATATTATTTTTTATTATTTTTAATAAAAAAAATCACCATTTGATCAGTATTTTATTTTTTATGGGTTCCTCTTGACAAAAGAAATTTAAAAATATAAATTTTTGTATCTAATTTAAAAAAAAATCACTAAAGACTGAAAAAATTATTTTAGATATTTTTTTTAGTTTTTAGTGATTTTTTTTAAAATTAAATTAAATTTTTTAGTTTTGGACTCCTATTGTCAAAAGGAACTGAAAAAGTATAAAATGTTGATCAAAACAGCAAAAATATTTTTAAAAATAAAAAAACTCGAAAATCAAATAAACGTAAAAAAAAAATACACCAGCGCCAAATCTGGGTGGAGTCACGGATCCGTGTGGCACAACGCGTCACCTTGAATGGAAATTGTAAACTGGGCCGCATTGCAAAAAACTAGATAGTTTTGGTGCTTAATTAAAAAAAAAACAAAAACTCAGGGATGAATTAGTAATTAGCTTACACATTAAGGTGGCAAAGTGCATTTTAGTATTCTTTTTTAATTAATTTCGTTTTATATCACGGATTCTAACGCGTTCACTGGACGGACTCTCTCTCTCCTCCAAGTCAAATTCGACCCTTCTGCTAAAATCCACCATTATCCCTCCTATCCCCACCGAACACAGCGAAAGCTTCGCTACCATTCTCTCTCTAGTCTCTGCATCTAAACCCCTTTCTCCAGCTCATGGAAAATTCACCTCCCAAACTCCACCCCTTGAAATTCCCCTGGACATCTTCACCTCCAAACTTCAACCTCAACCATCAGTCAAAATTTCCTCCAAAAAACACAAACCACTCACCTCAGATTGAAATCAAGTCCTCCCGTGAATTCGGTTTTTAAATCTTAGATTGTTGAGGTTGAGTTTTGGAAGTGAAGATATCCAGGGGAATTTCAAGGGGTGGAGTTTTGGAGGTGGATTTTCCATGCGCTGGAGAAAGTTTTAGAAGAGAATGGTCACAGTAATAGGCAAATACAAAAATTGTGTGATTTAAGAAATGGGTTTTGTGCAAGATCTAGAGATCGAAAAACAACGGTGTTCAGGGTTTTCATCACAATTTTTGCTGGAACAAGAGAGAGGAAACAATAAAGCCGTCAAACTATGGTGCAACAATAAGGGCGAGTGAGAAAGCAATGGGAGAGGTGGAATTCAAGCTTGCCATCAGCATTCTGTGCAACAATTAGAGAGAGAAGAGAAAGCGATGTGAGAGAGAGCTTCAGA
>BRYF01000013.1:14020000-14027500 GCA_030159135.1 Actinidia polygama
AAAATATGTTAATTCATTATTGATTAAAAAACAGAATAAAAAAATAAAAATAAAGAGTCAAAGTAAAGATTAAATTTTTTTCATGATGATGTCAATAATTCTTGGATTCAATATCGTATAACTATAAACATTAAAAAAATAAAATTAAACATGTTTATTCAATTCAGACCCACTGGTTTAACTGTCTACCGATCCTATTTTCAGTCCGATTAAAGTATTTAAACCTTTTTCAAATTTTTAACGTAAAAACAGGTTTAATTTGATAAAATTGCTTCAAACAAAATTACACCAGTGACTAATGAAAACGGGTAACCCATGAAAATCGCTCAAGGGCCAGTTGAACTGGATAGTAAAAAAATTTTAAGTTCTTCGTAAAAATCTGAATTACCCTTAGGCCTTAGCCAATTGGCTATTTAAAACTAACAAATATAGCATGGCCCACAGAGGCAGTATTTAAGGGTGCAGATCCTAGCATCCTTTATAAAGCAAATGAATATCACATTTTCTTCTTCAGTTTTTGACGTGAGACATATTTACAATGGGTTTTCAAAACAAAAACAATCATTTCTCTATATAGATGAATCATGGCTATACAAATATATATTTTTACCTTTATAAATAAGATATATTGAACACAAAATTTGTTGCTAAAAAGATCTTTTGCCCATTATTTTTTTGCTCAATTTTTTTTTTAAAAAATTGTTTAGAGTCATGCATACTACTAAGAAATATATAATAAAAATAGTTTTTGAGGATTTCTTTTGTAATTATAATACTACACTTGTTCAACAACAACAGTATTTTAAAATTAGATTGGACCGATCGATTGAATCATCAACCGGCCTTTATTCACTTAACCATTAAATCGACATTCGAAACAACCAAGTGAACTAGGAGACATTAAATAGGAGACTTTGGGGCTTCAATCCTTCTTTTCCACCGATGTGGAATTAAAATGAAAGAGAGACTCACGATTTAAATAAAAGAGTGAATTGAGAGGTATTAAATAGAAGATTTTGGGGCTTCAATCACTCGAAGGAGAGGCTCACAGTTGGGACGTCGACATTCAATAGAAAGCTTTGGGTTTCAATCCTTTTTTTCCCATTGATGTGGGGTTAAAATAAAGAAGATGAGTTCACTACACTACATTTGCATAAATATCCATAAATTTCTAAATATTTATGGGTAAACCACAAAATATACTGAGAAAAGAGAGAGATTATCCATTTAAAGGACAGGATGGGACCATACCTGATACTGGCAGCGGCTGTAATAACATATGCAACACCACATCCATATAAGCTCTCATGAAAAAATACTCCGCATATTTGTTTGCTCCTTTCTCCTGAAATTAAAATACTCAACTCAACACATAAACCATTACGCCACCGTTTAATTATCAATTGGTCAAGAACATTAGCTTAGTGCCAACTCTTTAAGCCCGCCCTTATTTGACTATTCAAACTAATAATTAGGAGAAATATAGTTGATAATTATATAAAATAAATAACTCCACCAGACAAATAGTAATTGGATTACCTATATGACTCTCTTTAAGAATTGTAATAGCTCGCGTTTTGTGAGTTTTTTTTATATTTATTTATCAGCAAAGGACAATTTTTATTAAAAAAATAATGAAATCAAATTATACAAATCTTTCTAGTATTGCAACTGATAAAAACTCAATATATCCCTTAGCCTTTCAAAATAAAATAAAATAAAATAAAATATTAAATTAACAATATACCAACCGACAAAAAGAAAATTCAAGTCTCCCAAATCTAGTCATTCTCCATCTTTAATTTGAATTCCCAAAGACCCGATTTCCCAAATGCCAACCAAACCCTACAGGCGCAAAAACAAACCCGTTTACATGATCAATCCCACGCGCAACCCCTCAGCAATCGCCACCGAAACACCATGTGTAGTCACCGCTACTCTATGCCGGAGAACCCTCTATAGTCTCCCTCAGCCACCGCCACCCTCACCACCGGCTACCAATCAACACTATCATCAACACCCACATCAAATGTCAGAATTGAGTTGCAAGAGACTTATAACCGATCCCATGTCTAATGCGATCAATCAAAAAGTTCTGAAAACTTTGTTTAGTATGTGAGCATAATAAGCTTAAGAGCATCTACATCAATTTTACTAAATTTGAATCAAATTATAACTCAAAAACTGTTAATTCTATAATAGCTAGTTACTTTTTTGACACTAACTCTATCAGCCTTTTTATTCGAATTTTATTCCATTAGAATATTATTTTTTATTATTTATTCATTCTATTCTCAAATTTTTTTCTTAAAACCGTCATATTTTTAAAATGGTCACATTATTTCAATATTTATATTTTTTTTAAAAATATATATTTAAAATGGTTATATCCTTCAAACAATGATATTTTTAAAAATTATATAATTAAAACGATCATATTTTTTTTGACTCTTATACATGTAAATGGTCATATTTTTATGTGGCCTCATCGAAAGAGGCAAGTAGCTCTTAATTGAATTGTATACTGATGAAAAAATCAAATTTAAGAAGTTAATTGATAAAGGACTTATAAAAAAATATTTTACTAACAGTATAGAAGTGCAAAATATAATTTATGTTTTAAATAAATGTAAACAGTAACTAGTCAAATATGACTAGACACTGTAATAAATTTATATTTGTAGATATTTTAGCTAAGCTATTATGAATTAATTTTAAGGGTTTTTTTTGGCTAAAATAGCCAAAAATGACTTTTAGTTGCTCTAAACGTGCTCAAAAGTTTGTAAACAAGCTATCAAACAAGGAAGCACTGATCTGACCTAAATACAATTGAACAGCTTCCATGTAGGATCGGTTCCTGGTGGGCCCACATTCTGGGTCAGGAGATCTGTAGCAATCACATAGAAGATTTGCAGAAAGAACGGTGATTGCTGCAAAGACCACCATAGTCAGTGGTCCGGCGACCCACCCTAACTGAGCCATGCTCCACGCAAGGGACAGCACTCCTGCCCCTATCACTCCTGTAATTATGTGGGCCATCGCAGTCCATATGGTCCCTACACAAAAATACATTAAAAAATTAGCAAAAAATAGACAAAGAAAAAGAGAAATTAGAGAGAGAAACTAGAGGAATGACATGTCAGCCAATTCTTATGATAATTGTGATTGGTTCTATTTTGGGAAAAAAATATTCAAATTTAAAAAGACTTATTAGCATTTTTGGTCCTCGATGTATTGTCTTCTTCCAATTCTAGTTCCCGATATATCAACTGTGCGGATTTTGATCCCAAATATTTAAAATTTGTTTTATATTAGTCCCCACAACTAATGCTATTCAAATATGCGGTCAAAATTATGGGTATATTTAGAATTTGTTATAGAATTATGGGAGGATTTTATACAAGTGGTAGCTTCAACAAATATTATCAAATATATAGAAAAACCTATGTATTTAGATATTTAATGTTATATACATTTTCATGTATTTGATTTTTTTTATGGTTACCATAATTTTTTTTTAAAAAAAATCCTCCTATAATATTATTATTAATAAATAAAATAAAATAAAAAACTTAAAGAGAAATTACCAAAAAGTATATAATATTTTTCAATATGGATAACTAAGTTCTATTTTTAATAACTTTTTCCACAGAAGTTCAAATCTCCATAATGACATACTTTGTTTCAATTTTATCCTTAATTAAAATATAAGTTATACTTTTATAAACAATTTAAATTTATTTAAAATATTTCTTTTCATTTTAAAAAATTAAAAAAAATCTGATAAATAAAAAAATAAACAATTTGATACAAATGTTATGGCACGAGATTCCATCAATTTTTCTTGTTTCGCATACACTTTGAGAAAATCTTAAAGAGTAACTATATAATTAGTATCATATATTTTTTTCATGGTTTTTTTTTATCATTTGTCATTTTTTCAATAGCGTTGACAATAGAAAATGGTGGAATCTTATACCATTATTCTTTGATTATATTGTTTATAATTTTTTCGATAGTTTTTAAAAAAGATTTACAATAAGAATACGATCATAGTAAATTAAGTTTAGATTATAATAAATTAAATTGGTTCTATTAATATAATTCATAATTTATTGAGAAATGGGTAGTTTGTATTTTGAAATTGGGGTGCTCTCAGACCAAGTTAGGATAGTGATGCCAGCAATTTTTTGAAAATACCCCTATTTTGACTGGTAATTTTGGATAGTGTTCGTTGTGGGACTAGTTTGGGGTAAATTCCGAACATTTGGGACTAAATTCGTACAATTAATATAATAGAGACTAAAACAGCACGGAAGTAATACATTGGGGGGCCAATTCAGAAGTAGAGTGCTAAAATAAGCTATCGATAAAACTCAATGGAAGCAATCTGCTCGTGGGAAAACTTAATTTTATGATCGTTGTATTCAACTACCTTTCTAGAAATACAAGATGGGCAATTGGAATTCTCAAAAAGTCAGGTGCTGTTTGGGGATACCCTTGGCGTCAAGGAATTTATAACTAAAACAGATGGATGTTTGAGAGAGAGATTATACGATCGAATAGAGAGAGAATCGAGGGTGAATCCCATTTGCGGTGATGATAATAAATGAATTATCTAGCAGCCCTATAGAAATCTATAACTGAAAAAGAGATGGATGTTTATGCCCGGATAGAATCAAAACGAAACATATATATCCTATCTGGTGAATAAGATGTGATAAAAATCAGTAACTATTAAATCGAAGGATGAATGTTTGAGAGAGAGAGAGAGAGAGAGAGAGAGAGAGAGAGAGAGAGAGAGATTACCAGTTCTTTTGAACGAGTCCTCCTCAACATCAGTAGCAATGAAGTTGCTCATCAGTGGATGATCTTCTCCTTCACCAGTAGAAATGCCCATGATTTTATCCCTCTAATTAACCTCCTCATAAACTTGATGGAGATTTGGATTTTTCACTCAATTCCAATTCAGCGTGTCAGGTAGATCTGGTCCACCAAGTTGATGCATGGTCTCTGTCTCTGCCTCTGCCTCTGCCTCTGTCTCTGTTTCTTTCTCTCTCTCTCTCTCTCTCTCTCTCTCTCTCTCTCTCTCTCTCTCTCTCCTCATGTAATGTAATGTATGGGCATAAGTAGGAATATCTATCGTCGGATGTACCTAAATAAATAGCTACAAAAATTGTCAGCTGCGTGTGTGAGTAACCCACGTACGTAAGCCATACAATTTTTCTTTGGCTTTGGCTTTGCTTATCGTTAAAGCCTTCTATATAGTCAAATTTAAGTGTTATGAAAATGAGATCAGCTCCAAAACTAATTAAAATTCTACTCTATATCTTTTTTTTGTTTTCCACAAATAAATTTAAGTTTCAAATCATTTTAATCAATAAATTTCATTAAAAAAATACATTTTCTCAATTATACCAACCAACCTTTACGTGGAACCGTGGAGGGAGTCAAGTGGCATGAGCACCCCTTGTAATAACTGAGGTGCTAGAAAACTTCATAAATTATTAAATGAATTATTTCATACTCACATAAGATGTTGTGGATCTTATATCCAAGTATGAGACACATACCTCATGCAAATATAAAATTATTTATTCGATAATCCATAGAGTATTCTTAACTTTATTTTTATAATAAGATTGGTGTCCACGGTCAATTAGTTAAGAACCCTTACTGTTTTATTTATATAAAAAAAAACTCAATTATATATTGATCTAAGGTGTCTACACTCGATTTTCTGTAATTCCCACTATCCCATACTCCTAAACTAAAAACCCAATCAATTTGCAGAGAACTATTGAGAGTTGCTACTTTAATACTTTCGTTAGTCATCCGTGAAATATAAAAGGTTGAATTGTCATGTGAGCATCTCATGGGTAGAAAAACAAAACAAAATTCTTAAAAGAGCCCCATTTTTTATAATTAACAATTTTTAGGATAAAAAATGCTCAAATATTGCTATATACAGGCTAAGAAAATAGAAAATATGACTTCTCTATATAGTAATATTTAGGCAATTTGATCTTAAAAACGGTTAGTTACAAGAAAAATTTTTTTTTTAGGGATTTTATTTTATTTTTATGCCCATGAGCTACTCACATAATAATTTAACATTTTATATTTAACGGATGACTAATTAAAGTTAAAAAGTGACAATTTTCAATAGTTTAAGGGGACAAGTTGATTGAATTTTTAGTTTAGAAGGGAGTTAAATGTTGGATTCATAAATTTTATATTTCTACTCTATATGATTTCTTGGTAAGCATATATAGATTCCAACTGATTCTATGGAATCAAACACTTTTCCAACACATAAGAGTGTTAGGAAAGGAAGCAACAACTGATCGAATCTTCTGACAGTTAGGTGAAGATGAATTGACGAGGAAAAGGACTTGTTATTAATTAATTATTTGATGAGTACTATAATGGAATAGAATTATTTGACGAGTACTATAATGGAATAGACTTCATCTGTTGGGGGTTCAAAAAATATACTTTTATTATTGTTTTAATATATATTATTTGTTCTCCCTCCTATAAAATTAAGATCCATGAAAAGAAATGCACTCTTCCCATTCCCACTTGGTCTCGTTTTCTCTCAACTTTGCGATTACTTTCTTTTAAGCAAAAATAAATAAATAAATAAACTTTTTTTATAGGTCAAATATTTATTTTTTGGAAGTTATCCAATCCATACTTCTCAGCTTTTACCTATTATTCAATTATAAAAGCAAAGGTATTTTAAAAAAATAAGGGCATTATTGACAAATCCAAAAAAACAAAAGTATTTTAAAAAAAATTCTAGCAAACACAATACAATTGCTTAAATTCATAATCTCATAAGAAATACAACTTCTGTTTAATAGTCAAAATCTATAATCTCTATCGTAGAAGTGAAAAGTTAATTTTTTATAGCAATTGAAAACACCCCAAACCCGTGTTGAGTGTTCTCTTGATTTTTGAGTATTTGCTAAAAACATTATAAGTTTTTTATATGTTTAATTTTTGAAATTAAGTTAACATTAACAAAACTTTCTGAACAGTGCGGGTCCTGAGTTTTTTGAGGCACCAGTCCTAATCTTAATTTGAGGCCCTTCATATTTTTTTCTGATAAAAATAACATTATTATTACAACAAAAATCAACATCTCTTGTGAGTTTTAAACAAAATTGAGAACTTGAAATACACATACAAGACTATTACTTTGATGTACCAATATATATATATATAATTCAGTACATAAAAAATCATAATTTCATATATAATTTTTGAACTTAGAAGCCCCAAAATATGGTCATTTTCGGGGGGCCCGACACAGGTCTACTAGACCTAGCCCAGGGCCGGCTCTATTTCTGAAAGCCCCACTAGAACTAACCAATGGTTTGCCTAAGAATATTCAAAGTCTTAACTGGAGAAATTATGATTCATGATGAAGAGTTAGGTTGTCTAGTATTACAAGGCCCCCCCCTAACTTCGAAGTGATAACCACCCCGAAGA
>BRYF01000013.1:14032500-14035000 GCA_030159135.1 Actinidia polygama
TCTTCGGTTCTCTTAGTGTTTCTACCTCTAGTCGTCTTCCTCGTGTCACTCTTGCTGATGGATCCACCTCATAAATTGATGGTTTGGGTACAACTTATTTATCTTCGTCCCTTTCATTATCTTTTCTCTATTTCGTTCCTAAATATTCCTTTAATCTTTTGTCTGTTAATAAGCTACTAAGTCTATGAACTGCTCAATCACCTTCTTTCCTACCCATTGTGTGTTTCAAAATCTCCAGACGGGGAAGAAGATTGATGGTCGGTCTAGTGCACTGGCCTCATTTATTTTGATGCGGACATTTCTCCTTTTGTGGCTCTTCGGTCTACTGATGATCCTTACCAGTTACACTGTCGTCTTGGTCACCCGCCTTTGAAAAATTTCAAGAAGCTTGTCCCCTTGTGTTAGTCAATTCCCTGTGAAGTATGTGAGTTTATAAGCATAATCGTGCCCCCCCCCCCCCCCCGTGTCATGTGTCTAGTTTGTTTCATTTAGTAAACACTGACGTATGGGGTCACTTTCAGGTTCTCTCTCGTTTAGGTTTTTATTATTTTGTTATTTTCGTTGATTATTACTAGCGTCACATATCTTTACCTCGTGAATGATCGATCTGAGTTGTATTCAATCTTTAAATCCTTTTATAATGAAATAAACAAGCAGTTCGGTGTTCCTATTAGATTGTTTTGTTCTAATAATACTCGGGAGTATTTTCACTCTACTTTATCTATTTTCTTTGATGATCACGGTATTATCCATCAATCTTCTTGCGAGCGGACTCCACAACAAAATGAAGTTTCTGAATGTAAGTTGCGCCATTTGTCGGATGTTACTCGTGCTATCTCTCTTCGTATGCATGTTCCTAAGTCATATTGGAGTGACGCGGTTCTCATGGCTTGTTATCTTGAGAATAATATGCCTTCAACTATTTTAGGTGGTGAGATTCCACATCGTGTGTTGTTTTTCGACCGTCCCTTATATACTCTTATCTCCTCATGTTTTTGGTTGTACTTGTTATGTTAATGCCCTCGATCCTGGGCGTGACAAGCTTGATCTGCATGCGATTAAATGTGTTTTTCTTTGGTACGCTAGAACTCAGAAATGGTACAAGGGTTACTCTCTTGTGCTTGGGTATGCTATTGTGTGTGTGGATGTTACCTTCATTGAGTCCCTAACCCAGCTTTCCCACTCCCCTAGCGATACCGAGCACTATATTCCTAGTCGTGTTCCCTCTATGCCCTCAGCTTCCTCAATGCCCCGTCCCTCGATTAAGCCATTACAGGTTTATGTTAGTCACAATAAAGTGGCCACTACTTCGGTACCTATTTCACCTCCTTTTGGTCCCTCTAGCGACTCCTTGTCCTCTGTCTGCCTCTCATGTTGCCCACGACATTGACTCTTCCCATTGATTTATGAAAGGGTAAATGTACTTGTACTTCACATCCTATTATCCTATTGCTCAGTTTGTTGTGATCATTTATCTCATTCATTACGTACGTTTACCATATCTGTTACTACTGCTCGTGTTCCTAAGTTAGTGTCGGAAGCTCTATTTGTTCCTTACTAGAGGCAAGCTATGGTCAAAGAGATGACAATTTTACATGACAATAGTCTTGGGAGATGGTTCCGCTTCCACCTGGGAAGTCTGGTATTGGTTGCTGGTGGGTGTTTACTGTGATTTACCTTCCTAATGGGACTGTTGAGAGCTATAAGGCCCGCCTAGTTGCCAAGGGCTACACCCAGACTTACAGTATTGACTACGCCGAGACCTTCTCTCCTATGGCCAAGATTGGGTCTGTTCGTATTTTTATCTCCCTCGTCACTAATCTTGGCTATGCCCCTGTATCAATTAGATGTGAAGAATGTATTTCTCACAGTGATCTACAGCAGGAAGTCTATATGGAGCACCCTCCTGGGTTTGTTGCTCAAGGGGAGAGTGGTTTGGTATCTCGTATTCAAAACGCGCTCTATGGCCTTAAGCAGTCCCCAAGAGCTTGGTTTGGAAAGTTCAGTGAGGCAATTCAACAATTTGGCATGCACAGGTGTTAGTCTCATCATTCGGTGTTCTCTAGTATGACTGAGGGAGGATTCTGTTGATCGTGTACGTTGATAATATTTGGGAATCGAAGTTGCGCGGTTTAAGGAGGGAATCAGTGTCTTAAAGGAAGTATGCTCTAGATATTTTAGATGAAAAAAGCTTGATGGGAGTCAAGTCTGTCGAGACACCTATGGATGACACCTATGGATCCGAGTGTGAAGTTATGTGTGGATCAAGGTAAACTGTTGTCTAGTCCGGACAGTTATTAGAGATTGATGAGGAAGTTGAACTACCTCACTATTACACGTCTAGATATTTCCTTCGCAGTTAGTGTCAGCAGTGAGTTGTCTACTCCTCGTTATACCCACATGGAGGTAGCCTTGAGGATCGTATGATATCTAAAGGCACATCTTGGTCATGGTTTGTTTTATGGAGTGCATAGCCATTTACGTATCAAGGCATTAACCG
>BRYF01000013.1:14080000-14082500 GCA_030159135.1 Actinidia polygama
AACTATTAAGTATTCTGTTAGAACTCTACCACCTCCTTCCCTTGGTCTATAAAAGGAAGAGCATGGTGCTTAGATTCAGAGTGTTAATACGGTGTGCATATGCGTTGGATTGTGGGCTGAGAGCGGAGTGCTATGAGGGTGAGATTGAGAGGCAAGACAGATAGAGAGTGTGAGAGAAGGTGAGTTGAGAGATCGAGTCTCCACCTTTGTAATCCATTCGTTCGAATAGTGGATTGGTAATTTCTCTCCGTAGACGTAGGCATCGTTGGCCGAACCACGTAAATCTTTATTGTCTTTTGTGTGTGTGTGATCGGTTGTTCGTTTTGAGCACAACAATTGATTGTTTAGAAACGAAATAGATATAATACTACGGGCGCACTCTCGTGTGATCAATTCTCTATAAATAAAATAATTTAAAGGATAAAAGTGTAATTCATCCACACAAAAAAAGTTACATAATAATTGAAGAATTACGCTTGACGTCCCATAGGAAAGTGAAAAATAATTTGGACCAGAAAAGAAAATGAAACTATCAAAAATAGTAGTATACAAATAAAATATTTACGAAACAAATTAGAATGATGTGTAAGTAGTATTTAATATAAAATAGTAGTATGACAATTAGTGGTGTTTTTTTTTTTAAATGAAATGACTTTAAAAGAGATGCATAATTTATGATCACTTTGCCACTTGTTGAGACTATTTCTAGAAATGTTTCAGCTTATAATTTTACTAATGCAATTTTCATTACGGATGGCCAAATATTTGTCATAATATGAGACTTGTTATTACTGTAATTATTTCTATTTTCAAAGTAGGATTCGCTGTTCAAATTAAAGATATGAATAAGTAACTTATAAATTCAATTTTGAGCTAACATAAACATTGAAAACATTTTATTAGTTTCTTAACGATGGTGATGACATGACATTAAGCTTTTTCTTGATAAAGCTTAGGTCGATCCCAGGCATCTCGTAGGGGATCTAAGCGAACACTTTAGCATTTGCTTTCAGGAACTCAACGAGCTCGGTTCTCTCCCGCTCTTTCATGTTCAAGCCAACGAAAAAGAAGCGGTCCGAGCTTGGCTCATCGAGCTTAAAGCAAACTAAGTCCTCAACCACCTTCTCTTTGGAGATTCTACCGACATATTCAAGTACTTCCCTCTCCTCCTTCAATTTATTGCTGCCTTAGTGTTCATGGTGGCCAAGTAACACTACTTCGCCACATTTTGATCTCTGTACATCGTCTCCTCGCCCCTGGGGGTGGTAAATTTGATCATTGGGTACAATGTGGAAGCAACTCCTTTCATACTGTGAACCCAATCTCGTCCCACGATAGCATTATAAGGAGAGGGAATGTTAACCAAAACGAATTCAGTCTCTAGCTTCTGGGAACTAGCTTTGACTTTAAAGGGGACAGTTCCTAAAAGCCAGTGAGCCTAAACATTGAACCTGACTAAAGGAGCTTGGGTAGGCTTCCAATCAGCCTGGGTCAATTTAAGTTGTTTAAAAAGATCATAATACATCACCTCGACCGAGCTGTCGGAATCCACCAAGATTCATATGACAATGTAATTGTGAATCCGTAGCTGAATGACCAAGGGATCATTGTAAGGGTGCTAGACCCACTTTAGATTAGCATTGGTAAAGGTAATGTTTCCAGGCTCAAGTGAGCTCTTCTTTGGCTTCTTAACCATTGATTGGTCCGAGAGGACCTCATGCATTTGCTTGACTATACGAATCTTCCCCCGTATCTTATTCTCAAGCTCGGGATCATGAGGACCCTCGATAATGTGAATAGTGTTAGCAGGGAGATCATCTTCCATGGTATCATCTACTTCCTCCTTATTCTGGTCAAATCGCGGATTAGGTCGGGCCTCATTTTCCTCTACCTTTGTCTTTTCCTGATTAACGTACTCCTACTAATGTCCATCTTATACGAGCTAATCAAAGAAGAAATTTAAAGCCCTTCAATTCTCAATTATATGCCCTCTTTCTTCATGGTAGGTGCATTTCCACCGCTGTTTTTCTTCTTTGGATCCCCTCCCATTGGAGTCATTTTCTTATAATAAGGCTTATCTCGTATTTGAGCAAGGAGTTTGTAAATCGATTCTTTGAAAATCACATGAGCTCCCTGCCTTATCCGTCATTCGCTCTCCTCTGTGCTCTTTTTGTGGTGCCTGGCCGAGCTCTCCCCACAGGACGTCATCTCTTGCTGGTGTTCCGCTAGTTTGGCATCTTCTTCAAACCGAGCATATCTTTTCACTCAAGCCATCAGGGCGGGTACCTCAATTGGAGGATCCAATGTTAGATCATCCCAAAGCCTTTCCCCGACCGTGAGCCTGACTTGTAACTAACCACCGCAAAGCTCCTTCGAGCATCCAGTGATCTAGTTGTATAACGCCCAATATCTCATACGATAGTTTTTGAGCATCTTGTTCCTCCCCTTACAGATTGAGAGAAGGGAACCTATGCCTTTGGTGGCCTTCATATTGATGACG
>BRYF01000013.1:14150000-14152500 GCA_030159135.1 Actinidia polygama
GATGAAGTGTGTATGCATATATCAAATGTAGATTTTTTTAATTTACCTTGTGACTCGATACGACCAGAAGGAGACGAATATTTTCGAAGTCTTGAGTTGAGTCCCTTTCTTTTGTTCCAGAGAGAGAGAGAGAGAGAGAGACGGACAGATTCATTTATAGGCAAAGCCGAGAAGAGAAACCCCACTCAAAGATTAGATCCATGGGAAAAGAAGAAAAAAATACTCTAAATTTTTAATAAATTAAAATCTGAACTTTTAAACATATTATAATTCGAATTATCAATCAATCTCTATTTATATAATTTGATTGTAATAATTAGAAACAATTAGAGAAGTGATTAATGGATAAAAAAAAACAAAGTATTAAAATTCTTACTGATATTTCAAAATTTCAGTATTTGATTTACTCGAATTTTGTCTTTCTCTCTCTAGATTTTGTATGAATAAATATCCTAAGAATTTTTTTGTTTTTATAATTATTTTTGCGTAAACTAGTTATTGTCGTCAAACTGTATAAATGAAATTTGATGGAGACTCGTATTGTAATGGGGTTAAAAAATTTAAGATTTAATTTATTCTAATTATAAACGTATTAAATTTGTTACCAAAGTTAAATTCTAAAATTATTTTTGTAATTTTCCAAAAAAAAAAACAAAAAGGACATTTGACTGATTGGAGGGATACTGTATAATTTCTACGGCATTGCAATGAATAGGGGAATAAAACTTATTTTTTCTTTTACCCAAACAACAAAAGAAAAGGTAAATTACACTTTCTCATAAAGAATTGTTGTTATAAAAACCTTTGGCCTTTTATGAAAGATTTTGTTCAAATTTGTCCTCTCAGCACATATAATTTTGGCAATGTGCCCAATTAGCAACTCTTCTGGCTCTTTTCTAATTTGTTGACAGAATTTTCAAACCACTAGATGACATGTGGCATACTAATGTATTATTAGAAAAATTAAAACCAAAATCATAAACCACATCCAGAACCCCCCCAATCATTCCCTATCACACCATCTACCATCCATACATTTATTATTTTCGATCCTTAGGCTCCGTTTGGCACCAGCTTTTTTTAGCTTTTCGGCTGGCTTTTTTGCTTAAAATAAGCAAAAAAACCAATCATAGTTGGCTTTTTTGCTTTTCTGATTTTGATTATTTGCTTAGTTTTAGCTAAAGTAAAGCCAGAAAAGAAAAAAAATCAAAAAAAATTGGCCTTTTAATAGCTAGCTTAAAAAAAGCTTGGCTTTTAATATCACGCAATCAAATTTGCAGCACCAAAAAAAACACCTATCCTAGATTTGCACATGGGATTTATGCAAATGATTTATACACAAACAATAACCCCTTCTCTAAATTGATTGATGTACACACAATTCAAACCGGAGAGCAAAATCAAAGTGATGAGGTTGAGGTGCGAAGAGGTAGCATGATAAGGTGGCGGGATGTAGTATTTACCTCTATAATAATATATTTGGTCAATAGTAATAAAGAAGTAGATGAAGGAAAATTAGTGTAAGAGACATGAGAGAAATAAAAAGATGACGGGACGGGTTTTGGCTTTGCGTTCAAGTCAAAGTTTGGGTATAGGGGGTGGGGGGGCATACACGTGGGTTCATATAACATGATTTGTGCACGCGTGCTTCACACCGCACCGTTCATGGTAATTTTTTTCAAAATTTGATTTAATTTTTGAATAATTCTATGTATACTTTATAAATTTTCAAATAAACTACTCTATACTCACATGAGTTGTCGCCTTCATACTTCAAGTGATAGTGTGGAGCAAATACCTTATGTGAGTATAAGGTAATTTACTCAATAATTTATGAAGTGTACCTAGAATTACTATTAACTTTATTGATTAGGGAAATTGCAGAAAATGTCAATACTTTTAAGGATGAAATTGGACAAGTTTTTCTATGGGGTCGAATGTGATAAAATGCCAATATTTAAGGTGGCAAAAGTCTAATATATCAAAAATAAAAGATTAGGGATACACCTAAGCACCACATCGATGTGGGCCCGACTACTTAGGTAGGCTATGTCGAAGTTGGGCAAAAATTGGATACATTCATTCGTACGTTTTTACAGTATATCTAGTTTGCTTACAAATATTAGGGATGAGGAAAAAAATGATCATACCTCAAGTCATTAAAACTGAATCAATCCGTGCAGTTTCACATGGCTCAGTTAATGTTGAAAAATTTGCATTTATCAATGCACTATTAAGTAAGTTCGTGTCATTGATTTATGTGTGTTTCTTCAGGCAACCTTAATGTTTTAAATGAAACCAAACTAAGCTTTGGGTTTGGTAATTATCTCATTTTGGTAGATTAGCATAGAATTTCATTTCACGGCAGAGTCATAATAAGTAGGTATATTAAGGCCTGTTTGATGTACAACAAAGAATTAGTTGGAGCAGCAAAAGCCTTCTTGGGCAGCAAAAGTCATCATAGCCCAGTTTAATTGATTGTTTTTCAACACATATGATT
>BRYF01000013.1:14207500-14210000 GCA_030159135.1 Actinidia polygama
TGGTTTGAAAATAAGCTAATCGGATTAATTCGAGTTTTCCAAAAGTGTTCACAAATCAACGGTTTCTATTTTTACAAAAGGTAACTAATTTGATTAAAGTTTTTTAAATTCGCGTTTACCCAACTTGCTCAGCACTCTTGCCCCTAACCGTACTATCCGTTATAGAGAGAGGGAGAAGCAAAATGACAGAAGCTCAAGATGAGAGAGAGAGAGAGAGAGAGAGAGAGAAACCGTTATAGAGAGAGAGAGAGAAGCAAAATGATAGAAGAACAAGAAGAGAGAGAGAGAGAGAGAGAGAAGAGAAGAGAGATGGCTTCTCTGAGATTTCGTGTACCTCACTGGTTTCACGATGCTTAATTGCTATGGGTTACTGACATTTTCGTGTACCTCACTGGTTTCACGATGCTTAATTGCTATGGGTTACTGACATTTTCTTGGGTGGGTTTTGTTTCTGTTTTTGTTTTGGTCCTCTCTCTCTCTCTCTCTCTAAGATCAGTGACTTTCAGACTTGGAGTTCCACATGTTGTGTGAGTTTCAAGATGGGGCTGTGTGTTCCAAACGATTGTGTTTTCTTTGAGATTTGGGTTTCTTCGTGGTGGATTTCAATGGTGATTCCGGTTGACGGCAATCGATTGTTGCTGGATCTGATTTCACATGGTCTGGGTTGTGAGACCCAGCCATGTTTTGGTTCGAGTAGGGTGTTGGGTCTTGACTTTTGAAGTTCGATTCTGTTGTTTCCACTCTCAGGTCGAGGGTTTTCTAAACAGACCCGATTATGGTTTTTATTCGTTGTGGGTTCTAGGCTCTAGTGAGTTGGTGGTGTTTTGGGTTGTGTCCGGCATCAATGGAGGTTAGAGTCTGAGATTTCGTGTACTTCACTGGTTTCACGATGCTTAATTGCTGCTGTGTTACTTACATTTTCTTGATTTTTTTTGTCCTTCTCTCTCTAAGATCAATACTAATTCCAGATTTGGAGTTCCATATGTTGTATGAGTTTCAAGGTGGGGCTGTAAATTCCAAACAATTGTGTTTTCTTTGATATTTGGGTTTCTTCGTAGTGGATTTCGATTGTGATTTCGGTCGACGGCAATCGATTGTTGTTGGATTTGGTTTCACATGGTTCTGGGTTGCGAGACCCACCCATGTTTTGGGTTGGGTAGGGTGTTGGGTCTTGTCTGTTAAAGTCCGATCTGGTTGTTTTCACTCTCAGGTCGAGGGTTTCCTAACCATCTTGGACCCGCTTATGATTTTTCTTTGTTGTGGCTTATGGGCTATCGTGATTTGGCGGTGTTTTGGGTTGTGTCCAGCATCAATGGAGGTTGATGTCTGAGATTTCGTGTGCTTCGCTGGTTTGACGATGCTTAATTGCTGATGGGTTACTTACATTTTCTTGGTTTTTTTTTTTGGGTCCTTCTATCTCTAAGATCAATACGAGTTCAGATTTGGAGTTCCGCATATTGTGTGAGTTTCAAGGTGGGACTGTGGGTTCCAAACAATTGTGTTTTCTTTGAGATTTGGGTTTATTCGTGGTGGATTTCCATGGTGATTCTGATGGACGGCAATTGATTGTTGTTGGATCTGGTTTCACATGGTTCTGGGTTGCGAGACCCATCCATTTTTTTGGGTCTGTTGGGTCTTGTCTTGTTTTTTGGGTCTTGTTCTGGGTTGTCCGGCATCAATGGATGTTGGTGTCCGAGCTCCGGCATTTTTTTTTGGGTCCAGCTATGGAATTGGTATCTTTGGTTATGTTTCGTGGTTCAGCATGTTTCCAGATTCTAGGTGTAGGTCTGTCGGCGGTGGCAGCGGCTTTGGTTGTCCAATCTCCTACCATGGATCCTGTTTCTCCGGCGTGTGGTGCTTTCATGCACGGTTGCTGTCTCGATCTCGCTTAGGAGGGTGCGAGGGATTCACTCTCCCGAGTGTCTTGAGTGTTTGGGTGCAGTGTGTGGACGGTCCAGAATGTGGTTCAGATTGATGGAGGCTCCAGAGGTATTAGGGGTAATCTCTTCTTTGTAAATGTAGATTTATATTTGCATATGGTTTAACTGATTTTTTTTTTTTTGGGGTGGGGGTGGGGTGTTATGCCCATTGAGTTGTGGCCTTGTACCTTTGTTGTGGCCGTGTGTCTATGGTTTAACAGCTTTGTGGCCTTGCACCTTTGTTGTTGCCCGTTGATGGGTTGATGTTTTCTCATGCTGTACCCTCCGTTGGGCTGCAGTTACGCCCTTCTTTTGTCTTGTTTTTCTGTTTTAGATTTTAAGCCTTTTGTTATCTCTTAGTTTGGCCAAATTTCCTGTCCCATTTGTGGTCTGTTTGAGTCTGTGGCGAGTGATATGGTTATCACGGCTTCGAGGGATTGACGGTGCCCATGTTTTAACTTATTCCTTGAGGGGTTTTGGATTGGCTATGCAGTGGAGTTTCAAGTGGGAAAAAGCATCACAATAAGGAGAAGAAGATGGTGAAGATAAAAGCGATCACAAGCACTCTTGGAAAAAGCATT
>BRYF01000013.1:14222500-14225000 GCA_030159135.1 Actinidia polygama
ATATTATTTTGACTTTGTGAGGATATTGTCTTTGGGATATCATTTGTTTTGTATTTAATAGCTCATGGAGAGCTTGGTTCTACTTGAGAGATAGATGTGTTATACTCTGATGAAATGACAAGTATATTTGTCATATTATTCCGCAATTGAGTTGTTTGCTTACGTGGCCGGGTCTTGGTTTGACCGGGGCGTGACAGACTGTCTTGCATTTGTGTTGTTTTGCGAGGACTAATGCTATTAAGTATTGAGTTCAACTTCAAGCTCAACTTAATTAGGTATTATTTGTTAATAACTTATGTTGTACTTTGTCTTTTTCAAATTATGGGAATTTGAATTTTTAAGTAATAAGTGGTGACTGTTTTGTATTTATGTTGTTTTTCGAGAACTAATGCTATTGACTATTGAGTTCAACTTCCAGCTCAAGTTAATTAGGTATTATTTGTCAATGCCTTGTGTTGTACATTGTACATTTCAAATTATGCGAATTTGAATTTTTAAGTAATAAGTAGTGACTATTTTACATTTTTTATTTTTTGCGATGAATAATGTAATTGACCAAGTTCTCTCAAATACACATGTCCACACCTTTAAATATTCAGGTACGTAACAATTGCTTTAAATGTTTTATATTTATCCTGGGCCGAAATTAACTTAAACTTGAAGTTTCCCGGGTTCAACTTCAAGTTAAAGTTAATTTTGTATTGCTAGACAATTTCTTAAATTTTACTTTATCTATTTGAAATTATGATGATTTGAATTTTTAAGTAATAAGGAGTGACTGTTTTGCATTTGTTATTTTTTTGCGAGGACTAATGCTATTGACTCTTTAGTTCAACTTCAAGCTCAAGTTAATTAGGTATTATTAGTCAATATCTTCTGTTCTACTTTATCTATTTCAAATTATGCTAATTTAAATTTTTGAGTAATAATTAGTGACTGTCTTGCATTTGTGTTGTTTCGCGAGGACTAATACTATTAAGTATTGAGTTCAACTTCAAGCTCAACTTAATTAGGTATTTTTTGTTAATAACTTATGTTGTACTTTTTCTTTTTCAAATTATGTGAATTTGAATTTTTAAGTAATAAGTTGTGACTATTTTGCATTTTTTATTTTTTGCGAGGAATAATGTAATTGACCAAGTTCTCTTAAATACGTATGTCCACACCTTTAAATATTCAGGTACGTAACAATTGCTTTAAATGTTGTATATTTATCTTGGGCCGAAATTAACTTCAACTTGAAGTTCCCCGGGTTCAACTTCAAGTTAAAGTTCATTTTGTATTGTTAGACAATTTCTTAAGTTGTAGTTTATCTATTTGAAATTGTGATGATTTGAATTTTTAAGTAATAAGGAGTGACTGTTTTGCATTTGTTATTTTTTTGCGAGACTAATGCTATTGACTCTTTAGTTCAACTTCAAGCTCAAGTTAATTAGGTATTATTAGTCAATGTCTTCTGTTCTACTTTGTCTATTTCAAATTATGCTAATTTAAATTTTTGAGTAATAAGTAGTGACTTTCTTGCATTTGTGTTGTTTTGCGAGGACTAATGCTATTAAGTATTGAGTTCAACTTCAAGCTCAAGTTAATTAGGTATTATTTGTTAATAACTTATGTTGTACTTTGTCTTTTTCAAATTATGCGAATTTGAATTTTTAAGTAATAAGTTGTGACTATTTTGCATTTTTTTTTGCGAGGAATAATGTAATTGACCAAGTTCTCTCAAATACGTATGTCCACACCTTTAAATATTCAGGTACGTAACAATTGCTTTAAATGTTGTATATTTATCTTGGGCCAAAATTAACTTCAACTTGAAGTTCCCCGGGTTCAACTTCAAGTTAAAGTTCATTTTGTATTGTTAGACAATTTCTTAAGTTGTAATTTATCTATTTGAAATTGTGATGATTTGAATTTTTAAGTAATAAGGAGTGACTGTTTTGAATTTGTTATTTTTTTGCGAGGACTAATGTTATTGACTCTTTAGTTCAACTTCAAGCTCAAGTTAATTAGGTATTATTTGTCAATGACTTCTGTTCTACTTTGTCTATTTTAAATTATGCTAATTTAAATTTTTGTGTAATAAGTAGTGACTGTCTTGCATTTGTGTTGTTTTGCGAGGACTAATGCTATTGACTACTGAGTTCAACTTCAAGCTCAAGTTAATTAGGTATTATTATTCAATGCCTTGTGTTGTACATTGTCTATTTCAAATTATGTTAATTTGAATTATAAGTAATAAGTAGTGACTGTTTTGCATTTGTGGTTTTTTGCGAGGACTAATGATGTTTACTATTGAGTTCAACTTCAAGCTCAAGTTAATTAGGTATTATTTGTTAATACCTTATGTTGTACTTTGTCTATTTCAAATTATGTGAATTTGAATTTTTAAGTAATAAGTTGTGACTATTTTGCATTTTTTATTTTTTGCGAGGAATAATGTAATTGACCAAGTTCTCTCAAATACGTATGTCCACACCTTTAAATATTCAGGTACGTA
>BRYF01000013.1:14230000-14232500 GCA_030159135.1 Actinidia polygama
CTGATTTGAATTTTTAACTAATTACTAGTGACTTTTGCGTTTGTTATTTTTTGCGAAGAGTAATGTAATTGACTAAGTACTCTTAAATAAATATCTCCACATCTTTAAATATTTAGGTACGTAACAATTACTTTAAATATTGTATATTTATTTTGGGCCAAAATTAACTTCAGCTTGAAGTTCCCTAGGTTCTGTCACGCCCCACAACCCGGCATATGCAGATCGTGGGCACGTGATGGCCGGCGTCTGGCTGCCAAGGCCAACTTACCTGTCTTCTGGTTGATCTCTTGTGGAATATCATTTAAAATGACATTAATTTTTCTTTTGCGGGAACGTAATCATACTGAAAATAATAAAGTGTCATGTCCATACTGTACACAGAGTTGTACCTAAGTTCAACTATTTACATACATTTCATGGCCAAATTAAGTTATACATATTATGGCCGTACATTTTTACATAACATAAGGCCCATAGGCCGCAAAACTAAATCCACATGACGCCTTCTTCTATGGCTCTTCTGATTGGCTACTTGAAATTTAGTTTTTTGAAAACGTAAGCTAAACCTTAGTGAATAACCCCAATGCATGAACATAAAATATCATTGATGATTTTCATATCATACGTACATCATATACCTAAAACATGTGAGCATGAACATAACTTTTTCTTTAAATATAACTTTCATAAACTTGATGCTCATATAGCCATTTCATACATACTTCTATAGTCATATATGACATATCTGAAAGATGCACATAGGCATATCATAGCTGAAAACTTGTAACAACTCGGCTAAAATGAGTGACCATATAGGTCGGGTGGCTCTTTTGGCCTGAGATATCTCGCCTTGCAGATGATTTTATTTCACGTCCCACATCTACCTTAGGACTATCTGACTTTAGGTCCCGTCAGAGAGAACTCTGAGTCCCACCATACATGCATATTCTGAACATACTTTGCTTTTCAATCAATCATATATATCCATGGATTTCAATACATAATATAACAACATTTGCATGCTTTAGAAGATATGACATTTATATCTTAACATACTCATTTTATGCATTGAAACATGAAAAACATTTGTATATACATAATACACATTGAAAATCATTTTGAAAATACATAGGTTTTGTTCATGTCATTGTGTTACTCACCTGATTTTCCTTGTCTAGGCTTTACGCTCGGCGTTCCTACATATAAGGATACAACATATCAATTTACTTTAAGGAAAAAGGCTAAACTAATTCAATTTAGGCTTGGCGTTCAAACGTTGGAATTGGCGTTCGAACTCTAAGGCTAAAATGGCTGACCATTCGAACGATCAAAAGTGTTCTTCAAGTGGCGTTCGAACGCCTGGCAAAATCTTCAAACCGTTCGAACGTTGTTCTTGGGCGTTCGAACGCTCACTGGGTGAAATCGTAGGAACAGTAGCTGAACTTATAATTTTTACCAAAAACTCAATCAAACTAACTTGAATCTTCCTAAAACTCTGAGGCTGTGATATACAACTTAAGAAAACTATCATATCTTAAAATGGACTTTGAATTTGAAACCTAACTTAGTAGATCTAAGTTTTAAATCAAACCCAAAACCCTAACTATACATATATATACATATATATATACATGGATTATGTGTTTATACCTCTCAAAATGGCTTCTTTCAACTTTAGATGAGCTCCTTCAAGCTTCAACTTATCTCTTCTACTTCTTCTCCCTTCCTCTCTCCTTTCTTTCCTTTTCTCTATTTTCTTCTCTCTCTCTCGTATATATGTGTGTGGTGTGAAGTGTGTATATGTATGAGGGGGTGGCTGTGAAAGCTGGGTTGGGAATTGATCCCATGTGGTTCGTTCTCTTTTAATCTCGTGTTCCCTTTTTATTTTCTAATTTTTTCTGTTGGCGTTAGAATGCCCCTTTTAGCGTTCGAATACTAAGAAGGATTTCTGGATCTGGCGTTCGAAAGACCGTTCAAACGCTAAGAAGGATTTTGGCTTGGCAGGGTTCGAACGCTCTGCTTATAGTTCAACACGTGCGAGAGCTTGAAATCTGATTTTTAGCCTTGGCATTGGAACTTTCATATGAGCGTTCGAACGCCTAGCGGAAAACTGGGCAGAATTTACAAGTTAAGGCTTAAATAAATTCTAACTTATATTTAGTCTCTTTGATCATTAACCTCCTATTATCCACTTTAATTATCGTTTACGGCGTAATTCACAGAGTTAATGGAGTTTAAGGATTCGGGGTGATACATTCTCCCCTCCTTTATAAAAGTTTATCCTCAAACTTGGCTAACGTCATCATGCTTCTGTTGCGCACTCTGATAAAATTTTTCGTGTAATTGTATACCTAACTGTGATCATTAATGCATCTTATTTGTGGGGTTAACCTTTCATTGCGATTGCCTTGACTGCCCTCTCAGTTTGGGCAGCCTACAATATGGTTTCCCCATTTGGTACTATCCCAACCAAGTCGGCCTTCCCCGAATTGCTTGGGTA
>BRYF01000013.1:14237500-14255000 GCA_030159135.1 Actinidia polygama
CTTATATTTAGTCTCTTTGACCATTAACTTCCTATAATCCATTTTGATTATCGTCTACGACGTAATTCACGGAGTTAATGGAGTTTAAGGATTTGAGGTGTTACAGGTTCAACTTCAAGTTAAAGTTAATTATGTATTGTTAGACAATTCCTTATGTTGTAGTTTGTGTATTTCAAATAATGCTTATTTGATTTTTTAAGTAATAAGTAGTGACTGTTTTGCATTTGTGTTATTTTGCGAGAACTAATCCTATTGACTCTTGAGTTCAACATCAAGCTAAAGTAATTAGGTATTATTAGTCAATGTCTTGTGTTGTACTTTGTTTATTTCAAGTTCTACTGATTTGAATTTTCGACTAATGAGAGTGACTATTTTTGTCCCGCCACGTAACCCAGCTTATGCGAATCGTGGGCGCGTGATGGCCAGCAGCTGGTTGCCAAGGCCAACTTACCTGTCTTCTGGTTGATCTCCTGTGTAATATCATTTAAAATGACATAAATTTTTCTTTTGCGGAAACGTAATCATACTAAAAATAATAAAGTGTCACTACCATACTGTATACAAAGTTATACCTAAGTTCAAGTATTTACATACATCTTATGGCCAAATTAATTATACATGTCATGACCATACATTACTACATAACGTAAGGCCCATAGGCTACAAAACTAAATCCATATGACGTCTTCTTCTATGGCTCTCGGAGTGGCTACTTGAAACTGTTTGTTTTTGAAAACGTAAGCTAAAGCTTAGTGAATAACAACAATGCATGAACATAAAATACCATGGATGATTTCATATCATACATACATCATATACCTAAAACATGTGAGCGTGAACATAATTTTTTCTTTAAATATAACTTTCATAAACGTGATGCTCACATAGATATTTCATACATACTTCTATAGTCATACATGACATATCTGAAAGATGCACATAGGCATATCATAATTGAAAATTGTAACAACTCGGCTGAACTGAGTGACCATATAGGTTGGGTGGCTCTTTAGGCCTGAGATATCTCGATTTGTAGATGATTTTATTTCACGTCCCACATGTACCTTAAGACTGTCTGACTTTAGGTCCCGTCAGAGAGGACTCCGAGTGTCACCATACATGCATATTCTAAACATACTTTGCTTTTCAATCAATCATATATCCATAGATTTCAATACATAATATAACAACATTTGCATGCTTTAGAAGATTTGGCATTTATATCTTAACATACTCATTTTATGCATTGAAACATGAAAAATATTTGTATATACATAATATACATTGAAAATCATTTTGAAAATACATAGGTTTTGTCCATGTCATTGTGTTACTCACCTGGGTTCCTTTGGTTAAGTGCTACGTTTGGTGTTCCTACATATAAGGTACGAAAATATTAATATGAGAATCAATTAACATAAGCTTAAAGGAATTTAAAACTATGTGGACTCCCGACTCAACTAAAGGCATACTTGTTCTAGGACGACATTCTTAGGAATAGGCTCGAGGACCCCTAATTAACCATTCATAAAAACTCACTCTCGTGGTAAAATAGCAAGATCATTTTCTAAATCAAGACCTCGTGACGAAATAAGAACATAAAAGTTAAGACTTAAGACATTGCTCCTTTTATACTTGTTCATTCATTTCATTCTATTCACCTCAAAACAATGACACTATATTCTAGGTTAATCCCATTTAAAAATAGACTTAATTATATTTAATTTGATAGGTCATGGGTTCAAAACTTATTCCGAATGAAGGAGTTATGCCCAATGGAGAAAGGAACTAAGATTTGGAGAAACAATGTTGCTGGTACTAATTTTAGGTCAACTTTAAACTCTAATATATCATAATACATATGAAATTAGAGTATAAACTTTATATTGGTAAAAACATCTATGAGTCTACTTCCCAACGTTTCAAACGGTGCGTCAATCTGAATTTTCTAGAGAAAGTTATGCACGTTCTACAAAATAGTGTATGGGCTTCCTGGGCCTAGGCGTTCGAACGGGGTGTTGGCAAGAGTTCGATTGGTCAGTGGCCATTCAATAAAGGAATTGGCCTAGGCTTTTGAACGGGGCATTAGCAAAAGTTCGATTGGTTAGTGGCCATGCAATGAAGGAATTGGCCTAGGCATTCGAACGGGGTGTTGGCAAGAGTTCGATTGGTCAGTGTCACGCCCCGCAACCTGGCCTATGCAGATTGAACGCGCGTGATGGCCGGCGGATGACCGCCAAGGCCTACGTATCATCAACCTGTGCATATTCATTTTGAATAACAATAAGTTTTCTCTTGCGCGGAAGCATCGTAACATGAAAATAATAAGGTGTGCGTGTCATACATACAGTATACAGAGTTGTGCCTATGTATTTCAAATTACATACATCCCAAATCGAACTTCAAACTTACATAGACTAAATACATAGCGTAGGGTCTCGCTCTCACAATACAACATAAAGCCTCTCGGGCTTACAAAACTAAGTCTGACTTGTTCAACCTCCTTTCGGCTCCTCGGATTGACTACTTGAAATTTATTTTTCTAAAACGTAAGCCAAAACTTAGTGAATAACAATGAATGCATGAACGTGAAATACCATGGATCATTCTCATATCATACATAGCATAGCATAGCGTAAGCAATGTGAGCATCGCATAACATTTTGTGAACATTTTTACCTTCATAAACATGGCATCACATGCTTTCATAATATACATAGCATATCATAAAACGTAACAATCCGGCATAACATGATGACCATATAGGTCGGGTGGCTCTTTAGGCCTGAGATATCTCTTCTAATCTCTTCTTTCTGGTTTCTCAGAATTGAGACATATCATTTAAAGATCCTTCAGCAATTAGCGCTGCATGAAGAACCTCTTAATAAGTTGGTAGTCGCAAGATATCTACCTTATTCTTGATGTTCTATCTTAATCCAGCTTCAAACCTCCTCGCCTGGCGAGATTCTGTCGACACTATATGTTGGGCATATCGTGACAACTCCATAAACTTAGCATTATATTCCACTACTGTCGTGTTCCCTTGTTTCAAATTTAGGAATTCCTGAATTTTTTGATCTCGTACCATCTCAGAAAAATATTCCTCATTGAATACTTCTAAAAACCTCGGCCATTGCCATACTGGCTCCAACGGCTTCTTCAATTGCCACCATATCAAAGCAGCTCCTTCAAAAGTGAACATGGCGAATACTACTTTCTATTCCTCGGTGCATGGTAGAACTTCAAACACTCTCTCGATTCCCAAGAGCCAAGACTCTACGGCCATGGGATCGGGTGTTCCATAGAAATTCGGGGGCCTTAACTGCTGAAACTGCTTAATCGTGGTACGTGGTATCGCCCCAGCTCCTGGCATTTGCATTGTAGGTTGTTATGGTGCGTCATCGTGGTTATTGTTATTGTGGACATCGTGGACCACTTGGACGAGTCCTTCTAAAATCCTCTCTATACGGTCTACTCGATCTTCGGGGTCTACTGCCCCTCTGCGGCCTCGGCCTCTTCTAGGCGGCATAACTTCTACAATCACATCAACCATTTAGACATGTCTTTTAACAATTTCTATATTACATCTTAGCATGGGATAGCATAGCATATAACATGCAACACATAGTCATATATTCTCGTCGATCCTAGACTTCTATCTAGAAATGACTCTATCGTAGGGGGTAAACCTATAGCTCTGTGTACTGTGTAAACCTAATACTTTGATAAACGTAACTTAACTCTAAGGTGTCAACCTTGGGCTCTGATATCACTCTGTCACGCCTCGCAACCCGGCCTATGCGGATTGAAGGCGCGTGATGGCCGGCGGCTGACCTCCAAGGCCTACGTATCATCAACCTGTGCATATTCATTTTGAATAACAATAAGTTTTCTCTTGCGCGGAAGCATTGTAACATGAAAATAATAAGGTGTGTGTGTCATACTTACAGTATACAGAGTTGTGCCTATGTATTTCAAATTACATACATCCCAAATCGAACTTCAAACTTACATAGACTAAATACATAGCATAGGGTCTCGCCCTCACAATACAACATAAAGCCTCTCGGGCTTACAAAACTAAGTCTGACTTGTTCAACCTCCTTTCGGTTCCTCGGATTGACTACCTGAAATTTATTTTTCTAAAACGTAAGCCAAAGCATAGTGAATAACAACGAATGCATGAACGTAAAATACCATGGATCATTCTCATATCATACATAGCATAGCATAGCGTAAGCAATGTGAGCATCGCATAACATTTTGTAAATATTTTTACCTTCATAAACATGGCATCACATGCTTTCATAAATTTACATAGCATATCATAAAACGTAACAACCCGGCATAACATGATGACTATATAGGTCGGGTGGCTCTTTAGGCCTGAGATATCTCTTTTGTAGATGACTTTATTTCACGTCCTCTCATCTACCTTTTAGGACTGGCTGACTTGGTTTAAGTTCCGTCAGTGGGGACCCCGAGTGTCACATGCATATAATTTGAACATATTCATTTTACATGTAAATCAACCATCCATGGGTTTTTCATTCATATCATAAAAATATATCATAGCATTTGAAGACATGGCATTCGTATTTAAAATAATGTTGATGCATTGAAAGCATGAAAAATAATTATACATACATAATATACTTTGAAAACGTTTTAAAACTACATAATTTTGTTCATAGCATCGTGTTACTCATCTGGATCTCCTTGGCTAGGTGTTAGACTGCGTGTCCCTACAAGTGAAGTAAGGAATTATTAATACTAGGTCAAAAATCTCTTAACATGGTCTAAGGACTTTATATAGGTCAATTAATTACCTAACATATTTTGGTTAAACCCACTAAGCCTTAGGGAAAAAAGATCAATTCTGCCTAGAAATGGTATGGGCGTTCGAACGCTCAAAAGTGTTCTACTAGTGGCGTTCGAACGCTGTTCTTGGGCGTTCGAACGCTCCCTGCGTTCAGTGACATGAACAGTAGCTGATCTTACAATTTTTACCTAATTTAACTCAAATCAAGTTCAACTTATTTTATGGCTTCTAAGGTATCAAATACAACTCAAGGGAATTAAAATAACTCATAATGAGAGGAAGGAAACTACTAAAACCAAAGGGATCTAGGATTAAAACAACCCAAAACCCTAACATACAACATGTGTATATATATATATATATATACATGGGTTTTTTGAGTTTATACCTTTCAAATTGGCTTCTTGTAGCTTCTTTAAGCTTTACTATGACTTCTATTTGTCTTGATCCTCCTCCTTCTTCCTTTTCTTTCCTCTCTTCTCTTTTCCCCCTCTCTCTCTCGACCGTGTGTGTGTGTGAGTTGGAAGAGAGTGAGGTGAACGCTCCTTTTTGGCGTTCGAACGCTAAGAAGGATTTGGCTTGGCAGGGTTCGAACGCTCTTGCTTACAGTTCGAAACATGCGAGACTTGAAATTTGGCTTTTTGGCCTTACTGTTCGAACGCTCCAAATGTGCTGTCAATGGGCGTTCGAACGCCTAGGCCAAATGCTCGACCGTTCGAATGCTCACCCTGGCGTTCGAACGCTAAAAAGGATCCTGGGCAAAATTTATAAGTTTAGGGCTTTTGAATATTGGCTAACCTAAATTGGTTCTTTTAGACCCTTAAACTTATATCACTCCCTCTAATTATTATACGCATCATGATATACGTAATTAATGAGATTTACGGATGCGGAGTGTTACAGTCAGTGGCCATGCAATGAAGGAATTGGCCTAGGCGTTCGAACGGGGTGTTGGCAAGAGTTCGATTGGTTAGTGGTCATGCAATGAAGAAATTGGCCTAGGCGTTTGAACGGGGCGTTTGCAAGAGTTCGATTGTCCTGCGATTTCTCAAGCTCGAATTTTTGTCTTTCTCATCTCATTTTTCAACTCCAATCAAAATCAAACTTAATCAAAGTTCTTATGGTTCAAATACACACTAAAAGGAACAACATGGAGAGAAATTAAACAAGAAAATAAGAGGGCTCTAAGATTTAAGTTCAAACCCTAACAATTTTTATAAATTTGGGGGGTTTTCAAATCTTACACCTAATTCCTTAACATTGAGCTTCAAGCTCCTAAAATCAAAGAAATTAGGACTCAAATAGTCCTCCAAACTCAACATTCAACCTTCCTAGGTGCATTAACACTAAAAATCCCAAATTTCTATCAACTATATATACAACCTATATATATACGCAAATACATGCATAAAGCTAAGCTTTTCACCTTTCCTTGAGCTTGATAGAGTTTCTAATGGCTTCCTTGACTTGGGTTTGGACTCTCTCCAAGCTCTCCTTCTTCTTCTTCCTTTCTCCTCTTCCTCTTCTCTTCTCTTTCTCTCTCTACGTATGTGTGTGTGGATTAGGCATGTGTGGGAGTGTATATAAAATGGGACACACATGGAAATAATCCCATGTGCCCTCTTCTATGAGGTGTTGTTACAATTTACACCCAATTAGTCAATTTTGACCCTTATTGGTTACTTGGACCACTTTGACTCTAAATTAAAATAAAAATATTTATGTTAATTAAATCGCAAGTCTTAATTTAAGAAATAATGAGTATTCACGGGTTTGGGTATTACAATTTTGCATTTGTTATTTTTTGCGAAGAGTAATGTAATTGACTACGTACTTTCAAATATATATCTCCACACCTTTAAATATTCAGGTACGTAACGATTGTTTTAAATGTTATATATTTATCTTGGGCTGAAATTAACTTCAACTTGAAGTTTTCCGGGTTCAACTTCAAGTTAAAGTTAATTATGTATTGTTAGACAATTTCTTATGTAGTACTTTGTCTATTTCAAATTATACTGATTTGATTTTTTATGTAATAAGTAGTGACTGTTTTGTATTTGTGTTATTTTGCGATGACTAATGCTATTGACTATTGAATTCAACTTTAACCTCAAGTTAATTAGGTATTATTAGTCATTGCCTTATGTTGTACTTTGTCAATTTTAAATTATGCTAATTTGAATTTTTAAGTAATAAGTAATGATTGTTTTGCATTTGTGTTGTTTTGCCAGGACGAATGCTATTGACTATTGAGTTCAACTTCAAGCGCAAGTTAATTAGGTATTATTAGTCAATGACTTGTGTTGTACTTTGTCTATTTTAAATTATGCTGATTTGAATTTTTGACTAATGAGTAGTGACTATTTTGCATTTGTTATTTTTTGCGGTGAGTAATGTAATTGACAAAGTACTCTTAAATACATATCTTCACACCTTTAAAATATTCAGGTACGTAACAATTGCTTTAAATATTGTATATTTATCTTGGGCCAAAATTAACTTCAGCTTGAAGTTCCACAGGTTCAACATCAAGTTAAAGTTAATTATGTATTGTTAGACAATTCCTTATGTTGTAGTTTGTGTATTTCAAATAATGTTGATTTGATTTTTTAAGTAATAAGTAGTGACTGTTTTGCATTTGTGTTATTTTGCGAGGACTAATGCTATTGATTCTTGAGTTCAACTTTAAGCTAAAGTAATTAGGTATTATTAATCAATGCCTTATGTTGTACTTTGTTTATTTCAAGTTATCCTGATTTGAATTTTTGACTAATGAGTACTGACTATTTCACATTTGTTATTTTTTGCGAGGAATAATGTAATTTACTAAGTACTCTCAAATATATATCTCCACACCTTTAAATATTCAGGTACGTAACGATTGCTTTAAATGTTATATATTTATCTTGGGCTGAAATTAACTTCAACTTGAAGTTTCCCGGGTTCAACTTCAAGTTAAAGTTAATTATATATTGTTAGACAATTTCTTATGTAGTACTTTGTCTATTTCAAATTATACTGATTTGATTTTTTAAGTAATAAGTAGTGACTGTTTTGCATTTGTGTTATTTTGCAAGGACTAATGTTATTGACTATTGAGGTCAACTTCAAGCTCAAGTTAATTACCTATTATTAGTCAATGCCTTATGTTGTACTTTATTTATTTTAAATTATGCTCATTTAAATTTTTAAGTAATAAGTAGTGACTGTTTTATATTTGTTTGTTATTTTGCGAGGACTAATGCTATTGACTATCAGGTTCAACTTCAAGCAAAAGGTAATTAGGTATTATTAGTCAAGGCAGACGAATCTCCACAAGGATCACCTACACAAATATATTTTGAAGTTAATACTCCTACCAATCCACAGTTATTAACAATTCGTAAAGAATTCATAGTTTACATTGATAAGCTATTTAAAGAGTTTAAATCAAAAGAAAATAAAAGTAAAAGAAAATAATATTTAGAAAGTTATAATGAGAAACAAAGGTCAAAAATAGTTAACTCATGCCAAAAGTTTATGAGAGAAATTAATACAGAAATTAATTTCTTTGATTATCTAAAAAATTATTATAAAAAATTTAACACTATTACAAAAACTGCTTGAAAAATTACAGATAACAATATAGTCTCATTGAGTCACCCTCCTTTAGAAACTATTATCATAGAACATAAAGGATCAGTAATGAAAACCACGCCTTTCAAATTAACTAATGACAACACAGAAATTAAAAAAGTTATTGAACAAAATAATTACACTAATCAGTGTCTTACAACCATAGGTAAACAATTAGATAAAATTGAAGATACAAAAATTACACCTAGTAAGGCTAACACTTCGTAAGAAACACCTATTACAAACTTACCCAGTAATAGAAGTAAACTAGGGTTAACACTTAATTAAAAAAGATAATAAAAACATTAAAAAATTAGAAGAAATGTTTAGTAAACTAGAATCCAGAAATCTAAAAGATGAATGGTCATCAGTTAAAGTCATTACTAAAAATGAAATAATAAATTCAGATAGCTCTGCTACTACTGAATCCTCATCTATAGATGATGATTTGAGACAGTTAGAAAACTTGTTTAATGTTAATAAAATAAAGTACACAAATAAACCTAATAATTCTTATATTACAAAAAATTGGTATACAAGACCTACTCCTCCTGATCTTCACATGTCCTACACTCAGTGATTTTAGATGGTATAAAGATGATTTGACCTCCATAGTTATGTTAAAAGATGATTGCACAGAATCATTTTGGAAAAAAAAATTCATAAATGGTTTACCTAGTCTTTTTGCCCATAAAATACGAGATGTCTTTAGTCAACCTACAAGAAAAATAGAATATGATAAGTTAACTTATGAAGATATAATAAGCACTATTCAAAAAGAAGGATTAAGAATGTGTATTGATATGAGAATTAGTAAACAAGCTAAAAATACTTAGGTAACAAAGCTAAGTATGAGTTAGGTAACTTCTGCGAACAATATGGTCTACCCTCAGTAGCTCCGTCTAAGAAAAGACATAATAAGTTCAAAAAATATAACAATTATATTCCAAGTAAACATAATAAATTTAAACCTAATAAAATTTATGACAATACAAAAAAGATACATAGTAAAGAACATAAAAATACTAGTAAAAATTCAAAATATGATAAAAAGAATATTACCTATCGTAAATGTGGTAAGAAAGGTCACTATAAAAATGAATGTTGGTCAAAAGCTAAAATTAACAAGTTACAAATTTCTGAGGAAGATAAAAATAGAATTATTGAAATATTCAAGTTAACTAATATTGAAACTTATAATTCAGAATCTGATGGTCAATTAAATAACTATTCATCCCAGGATAACAAGTTCGATTCTAGTAATGATCAAATTAAAATAGGGTGCAATGATAATTGATGTAAAAGATTAAATGTGCTTATTAAAAATCAGCAAGAAGATGATGCTCTAATCGAATTAATAAGTAAAATTAAAAATTCTGAAATAAAATAATAATATATTAAAAAATTAAAAGATATATGGAAAGAAGAAAAACCACAAAAAGATAAACCAATTATAAGTCTTACTAATACTTTAGAAAGATTTAAAAAGGATAAACGTAAAGAAGTTACATTACAAGATCTACAACAAGAAGTTAACATAATTAAAAAAGAAATAAAAGAGTTAAAATTAAAAGATAAAAATCTAGAAGAACAAGTCACTATATTAAATATAAATAAAAAGTTTTCAGAGTATAATAAAACTTCTGAAGAATCAGAATCTTGTCATAAAGAAGATAGTGAAAAAGAAGATAATAGGTTAAACATAATTAATAAAATAAACATTCAAAAATGGCATTCGAAGGTTAAATTAATAGTAAATGATTATGAGATAGAAGTCATAGCTCTAATTGATACTGGAGCAGATTTAAATTGTATTCAATAAGGTCTTATTCTTACTAAATATTATCACAAAACTACTGAAAATCTAAGTTCTGCTAATGAAAGTAAAATAAAGATAAAATACAAATTGCCTAAAGTACATATATGTCAAGATAAGATATGTTTTAAAACTTCCTTTGTACTAGTCAGAAACATGACTAATAAAGTAATACTTAGAGTACCATTCATTTATTTACTTTATCCATTCACTATTAGTTCCAAGGATATTGCAACTAAACCATTTGGACAACAAGTAACTTTTAAATTTTTAACTAAACTAGAAACACTTGAGTTAAACAGATTAAAAGACTTCTCTATATCCAAATCAATTAATTTAATTAACCAAGTAAACTTCCTTAAAGAAGAAATTAAATACAAAAGAATAGAAAAATAATTACTTGATAAAAACATTATTCAAAAAATAAATCAATTTAAAGACAAATTAGAAAAAGAGATATATGCCTCTCTCCCTAGTGCTTTCTGGCATAGGAAAAAATATATAGTAACTCTTCCCTATATAAAGGAATTTAGTGAAAAAATATTTCTACTAAGTCAAGACCTATTCAAATGAGTTCAGAACTTATGAAAACTTGTAAACAAGAAATTAATGATTTATTAGAGAATAATATCATCAGTAAAAGTAAATGTCCTTGGTCTTCTCCAGCTTTCTGTGTTAATAAAAATTCTGAAATAGAAAGAGGAGTTTCTAGATTAGTAATTAACTACAAACCATTAAATGAAGTCTTAGAATGGATAAGATATCCTATTCCAAATAAAAAAGACTTAATAAAAAGGTTAAGTGATGCGGTTATATTTTCAAAATTCGACTTGAAAAGTAGATTTTGGCAGATACAACTACATCCTAAAGATAAATATAAAACTGCCTTTACAACATCATTTGGTTATTGTGAATGGAATGTTATGCTCTTTGGTTTAAAAAATGCTCCTAGTGAATTTTAAAATATTATGAAATATTTAACCCCTTTAGTCATTTTTCTATTATTTATATTGATGATGTTCTTATTTTTTTTCAATTCAATTGATGAACATCGAAAATATTTGAACACATTTTTTGAAACTATTAAACATAATGGTTTAGTCATACCTATCTCTAAGATTGGGTTGTTTCAAACAAAAGTCAGATTTCTAGGTTACAGTATCTACCAAGGAACTTTCATCCCTATTAACAGGTCAATTCAATTTGCTGATAAATTTTTTGATAAAATTCTTGATAAAAATTAGTTACAAAGGTTCTTAGGATCCCTCAATTATATTTCTAAATTCTACAAAGACCTTAGAAAGAAGTGTAAACCCCTCTTTGAAAGGTTGAAAGATAATCCTTCTCCTTGCTCTCCTATTCACACCTCCATTGTTCAAGAATTAAAAAAATATGTCAATACCTTGCCTTGTCTCGGCATTACAACTACTAATTCATTCAAAGTCATTCAAACTGATGCCTTAGACATTGGTTATGGAGGTATTCTATTACAAAAAGTCAATCCTACTTCCCCTGAGCAAATAGTCCATTTTTATTCTAGTATTTAGAACAAAGTCAAATAATTACAGTACTATTAAAAAAGAGATTTTAGCAATTGTTTTGTGTATATCTAAATTTCAGGATGATATACTGAATCAAAAGTTTTTAGTGAGAGTCGATTGCAAAAGTGCTAAATATGTTTTATTAGAAGATGTTCAAAATATAGAAGCAAATATTTGCAAGATGGCAAGCTATTTTAAGCATTTTTGATTTTGATATTGAATATATTAAAGGTAGTCAAAACTTTATTCCTGATTTTCTTACTAGAGAGTTTTTATAGGGAAAACCTTGAGCCTTTTCCATGCCGACACCATAACTGGTCAATATAAAACCACAATCACCATTTACAAAGAGCTAGTTAAAAGATATTGGTCACAAATTGAAGTTATACTCACTCGTGAACATGATACCGAGGAAATTGATTGGCGTCTTACCAGAATCTTTTTCCTTGAAAGAGAGATCATTTATCTCAATAATTACTTATTCATTTTAAGTTGCGGATAACTAAGATATCTCTTCTCTGCAGATGTCTTCCAGTAAAAGGTCTTCTTCCAGGAAACTTACCATTGCCACTAGTCAACAGCCAAAACCGCCCATTGATTTATTAAACAAGTACCAGGTTTTAGGAACAGTTCCTAAACCAAGTTACCAATCAGCTCTGGCTAGTGATCCTTTTGCACCTAGTCAGTCAAGTCAGCCCATTACCCAATACAAATACAACTACCAATCACCCTCTGTTAAAACTGATTATGTGGTTAAAACCTCTATGCACATTTTCCATATTGAGTCAGTCCACAAAAACATCCATCATCCCATTGAAATAGTCAAGACCTTCCTTCCCACTGGATGGCACTTCATTCCCTCTCACCCTGAGAAAACCCTCTCCTTTTATGATAAAGTTCTAGTAAATAAAATTATTTATCATTCCCTATATATTAATAGTATTGTTTCTCTTGATGAATGGGGACATCCTAACATCATGAGAGATTTATCTGGTCATAAAATACAGTATAATTATTATGACTATATGTACGCTTGGTTCAAAATAGTCCTCTACCAAAATGAGTCTTTTTCCCATTCTTGATTTTTCTCTTTTGATAAATTCTTCAAGTCAAATGCAATCCCTTCATAGTTTTTGCGTTGGTGGCAACATAATGGGGATATTAATAAAATCATTCCTTCTGATCTTTTAGATTAAGTCATTTTTTTCTCTTCTTATTTTAAAGTTAATGTCCATATGAGTCAATTCCCTAAGCTATTTCTTTTCATGGCTAAATACAAAGTCCCTTGAATTTTCAAGTGGCAGTATTGTATTGCTTATAATATAGTAAATCGTCAATTTTTTGTTAAATGGTGGAATGGATTCAAGACCTAAAGAATCATCGACCAAGTCAAACAGGAGTTCTCAGTCAAAGCTCCTACTCCAATCTAGCATATCCCAGCTGCTCCACAAGTTACCAGTCAACCAGAAGTTCACGACAAGAAGGAGAGTCCTGCTTCCAGTTCAAAAACTTCTAGATCCAAGTAAAAAAATAAGTCATATAAAAAGGAGTTACTAAAGATTGCTAAGTTACTTGTTGCTCAAGCTCAAGAATCTGGTAATGAAGAATCAGACGATTCAAATCATTCAGTCAATTTAGAAGCCTCAATCAGTCAAGACCCAAGCGAATTCCAATTTGCCCAGGATCCTTTTGCATAATTCAGTTTTCAAATAGCTTCAGTCACTACTTCAAAAATTTTGGGTGAAAAACTGCTATTTGAATCAAGAGTCAAAGTTACTATTCAAAAGTCACTATTCTCTATTCACCCTTTTCACCGAAAGTTGTTTTACTGTTCAAAAGTTAATGTTCAACTGTACACTTTTCCACCAAAAGTGATCATGCACGTTCCCATATGCTAGTCAAAAAACATGATCCATGTTTTGCAGCCGAAAGAGATTCTCTCTTCCGAGCTCTTTGTCCATTTAAAGAAGATTTAGTCATCAGAGAAAGTGGAGGCCAAACCAGAAGAGAACCCAATCTTCTCTCTACCATTGTCTCACCTAATTATCCCTTGTCAAATTTTACTCATGTAAGCATTTCAAGTTATTTCCAGTAAACTCTCAGTAAACAATTGTAAGTCAATTTTGATTATTAATTCAAGTTACTTTCAGTAATTACTGGTTATCATCTTCCGCCTTCGCAACTGGTTTTATGATTTCACCTTTAATTTATTTACTACTTGCTTTATATATTTATTTATTTGCTTTCCTATTAATGTGCTGCTTGTTCCGTCTTTATGGTATCAAAGCCAAACCTGGTTATTGAGTCTTGTTGAAAAGTTAACCCTTTCAATTTATTCATCTCTTGTTCTAGAGAAGTCATTTGCCTAGTTATTCTTGTTATCCTATTGTGTTCTTCCATTTTGTTAGTAGCCACCTTATCTCTTGTCCCAGAATCCAGAGTAAGCCTAGGAAGAGTGGTGTAAGTCCCGGCAGATAAGATAGGGAGCCTACATAGGGTATGTGTGAAAACAGGATAGGTGAAAAACACAATAATGATAAAAAGAGTAAACTAAGTAAATTTCTTTAAAAGAATAAGAATCATGAATCGGTTGTTTAGGAGTAACTCTTCAGTAAGCTCACGGTCTTCTTTGACTACAATACCAGTTCAAGATACTGAGAACACAGTCAATGAAGAAGAACATGAGTATCAAGATCTTGATCTTGATCTTAGTAACTGAAATATACCCAAACTTTCTATTAAAGAGATTTACAAAACTAATTTTCTCCAGTTATCCTTTAAAGTTGACATGAAAGTAAAAACTATTGAACAAGTCTATGCTTTAACTAAAGAATATGAGACTTGTAGTCTATTAAACAAAGAATCTATTAAAAAACATAGATCAAGAGGTCACAACTTTATTCACATAGGATTAATTCAAGTTACAGTAAAACCATTAACTACTAAAGGAATAAATTCATCTATATTAATTAGTCTAAGAGATGCTAGATTTAGAGACTTTAAAACTAGTATCATGGGAGTTTTAGAATCTAGTCTACATGATGGACCTGTTCATTTTAATTATTTTCCTGACTTTACCTTAAGTCTTAGTGATCCCAATATATTAAAAACAGTAACATTAAATATTAAAACTTCAGGTGAGTTTAATAACATGATTGAAGGATGTCATTCAGTTGCTTTAATTTATAGAATTTACTATAAATGTATAAAAACCAATATGAATGTTCATGCTTTGGTAAAAAGTCCTAGTGGTCAAACACTACTCATACAAAGTAGTACTAGTAATGCTAATGTAAGAATACCTAAACCAATAATTTGAAAAGAAATTAATCTACCAGAAGATTGGTTAGTTAATAATGAAAGCTACCAAGGTAAAATACAAAATGATACTAATGATCTAGACTATATACAACAATATCTAGATGGAACAGTCAAGATAAGTTTCAAAGACTTAAGAATGAATAATTCTTCTAGACATAGTTTTGATAACAGAAGTATAGCAAGTACGTCTAATACTTCAAGAAAAAGTAAAAATTCTCATTCTAGACACAGCCTAGATGGAAGAAGTACAAATAGTTATAAGAAAGATACATCTTTTATTGATCCATTAGAATCTAAAGTTAAATTACAAGGAGTTGAGTCATCACCACAAGTAAATAAACCAAAATATTCAACACATCCTAAGTTTGGTGAAGAAGAGGAAGACGAATCTTCACAAGGATCACCTACACAAACAGATTTTGAAGTTAATACTCCTATCAGTCCACAGTTATTAATAATTTGTAAAGAATTCATAGTTGACATTGATAAACTATTTAAAGAGTTTAAATCAAAAGAAAATAAAAGTAAAATAAAAGAATATTTAGAAAGTTATAATGAGAAACAAAGGTCAAAAATAGTTAACTCATGCCAAAAGTTTATGAAGAAATGAATACAGAAATTAATTTCTTTGATTATCTAAAAAATTATTATAAAAAAGTTAACACTATTACAAAAACTTCTTGAAAAATTACAGACAACAATACAGTCTCATCGAGTCATCCTCCTTTAGAAACTATTATCATAGAACATAAATGATCAGTAACGAAAGCCACACCTTTTGAATTAACTAATGACAACACAGAAATTAAAAAGGTTATTGAACAAAAGAATTACACTAATCAGTGTCTTACAACTATAGGTAAACAATTAGATAAAATTGAGAATAAAATTGAAGATACAAAAATTACACCTAGTAAGTCTAACACTTTGTTAGAAACACCTATTACGAACTTACCCAGTACTAGAAGTAAACTAGGGTTAACACTTAATAAAAAAGATAATAAAAATATTAAAAAATTAGAAGAAATGTTTAGTAAACTAGAATCCAGAAATCTAAAAGATGAAGGGTCATCAGTTAAAGTCACTAATAAAAATGAAATAATAAATTCAAATAGCTCCGCTACTATTGAATCCTCATCTATAGATGATGATTTGAGATAGTTAGAAAACCAGTTTAATGTTAATAAAATAAAGTACGAAAATAAACCTAATAATAGTTCTATTATAAAAAATTGGTCTACAAGACCTACTCTTCTTGATCTTCAATTCGAAGAAAGAAACTTAGATAATCAGTTCTCAGTAGAAGCTAAAAAGTTATATGAGTGGAATATAGATGGTCTTAGTGAACATAGTATCCTAGAAAAGTTACATCATCTATCCATGGTAGCCAATAGCTATTTAACTAATTACTTAGATTATACACAATCTGATGTTGTTGAGTTATTAGCCTCTGGTTTCACTGGAATGTTAAAATCATGGTGGGATAAATATCTCATAGAAGAGTCAAAAGATAATATTAAAAATAAAATTCAATTAGATGAAAACAATCTTACTATTTTCGATGAAGATATTGGAATGGGAAGACCAGATGGAGTAAACACATTAATATATACTATAATAAAACATTTTATTGGAACGCCTAGTGATATTCATTCAAGAATACATGATCAACTTAGTAATCTCACATGTCCTACACTCAGTGATTTTAGATGGTATAAAGATATTTTTACATCCAGAGTTATGTTAAGAGATGATAGCACAGAATCATTTTGAAAAGAAAAATTCATAAATGGTTTACCTAGTCTTTTTGCCCATGAAATACGAGATGTCCTTAGTTAACCTACAGGAAAAATAGAATATGATAAGTTAACTTATGGAGATATAATAAGCAATATTCAAAAAGAAGGATTAAGAATGTGTATTGATATGAAAATTAGTAAACAAGCTAAAAATGATAAAAACAAAGCTAAGTATGAGTTAGGTAACTTCTGCGAACAATATGATCTACCCCCGATAACTTCGTCTAGGAAAAGACATAATAAGTTCAAAACATATAAAAATTATATTCCAAGTAAACATAATAAATTTAAACCTAATAAATTTTATGATAACAAAAAAGACACATAGTAAAGAACATAAAAATACTAGTAAAAATTCAAAATATGATTAAAAAATATTATCTATCATAAATATGGTAAGAAAGATCACTATAAAAATGAATATTAGTCAAAAGCTAAAATTAACAAGTTACAAATTTCTGAGGAAGATAAAAATAGGATTTTTGAAATATTCAAGTTAACTAATATTGAAACTTATAATTCAGAATCTCTCAAGATTTATTGGATAAAGAATTCATTCGCTCTAGCGTTTCACCTTGGGGTG
>BRYF01000013.1:14262500-14265000 GCA_030159135.1 Actinidia polygama
GTAAATTTCAAAATATTATGAATGAAATATTTAACCTCTTTAGTCATTTTTCTATTGTTTATATTGATGATGTTCTTATTTTTTCCAATTCAATTGATGAACATTGGAAACATTTGAACATATTTCTTGAAACTATTAAACATAATGGTTTAGTCATAACTGCCTCTAAGATTGAGTTGTTTCAAACAAAAGTTAGATTTTTAGGTTATAATAGCTACCAAGGAACTTTCATCCATATTAACAGGTCAATTCAATTTGCTGATAAATTTTCTGATGAAGTTCTTAATAAAAATCAATTACAGAGGTTCTTAGGATCCCTCAATTATATTGCTGAATTCTACAAAGACCTTAGAAAGAAGTGTCAACCCCTCTTTGAAAGGTTGAAAGATAATCCTCCTCCTTGGTCTCCTATCCTCACCTCCATTGTTCAAGAATTAAAAAAATATGTCAAGACCTTGCCTTGTCTCGGCATTCCAACTACTAATTCATCCAAAGTCATTCAAACTGATGCCTCAGACATTGGTTATGGAGGTATTCTATTATAAAAAGTCAATCCTACTTCCCTTGAGCATATAGTCTATTTTCATTTTGGTATTTGAAACAAAGCACAAAGTAGTTATAGTACTATTAAAAAAGAGATTTTACCAATTGTTTTGTGTATATATCTAAATTTCAGGATGATATACTAAATCAAAAGTTTTTAGTGAGAGTCGATTGCAAAAATGCTAAATATGTTTTATTAAAAGATATTCAAAATATAGCTAGTAAGCAAATATTTGCAAGATGGCAAACTATTTTAAGCATTTTTTATTTTGATATTGAATATATTAAAGGTAGTCAAAACTATATTCTTGATTTTCTTACTAGAGAATTTTTTAGGAAAAACCTTGAGCCTTTTCCATGCCGACACCTATAACTGGTCAATATAGAATCATAAGCACCCTTTACAAAGAGCTAGTTAAAAGATATTGGTCACAAATTGAAGTTATACTCACTCGTGAACATGATACCGAGGAAATTGATTGGCGCCTTACCAGAATCTTTTTCCTTGAAAGAGAGATCATTTATCTCAATAATTACTTATTCATTTTAAGTTGCGGATAACTAAGATATCTCTTCTCTGCAGATGTCTTCCAGTAAAAAGTCTTCTTCCAGGCAACTTACCCTTGCCACTAGTCAACAGCCAAAACTGCCCATTGATTTATTAAACAAGTACCAGGTTTTAGGAACAGTTCCTAAACCAAGTTACCAATCAACCTTGGCTAGTGATCCTTTTGCACCTAGTCAATCAAGTCAGCCCATTACCCAATCCAAATACGACTACCAATCACCCTCTATTAAAACTGATTATGTGGTTAAAACCTCTATGCACATTTTCCATATTGAGTCAGTCCACAAAAACATCCATCATCCCATTGAAATAGTCAAGACCTTCCTTCCCACTGGATGACACTTCATTCCCTCTCACCCTGAGAAAACCCTCTCCTTTTACAAGGATATCCTATTTAACCACAAGTCAATAGTCATTAAAGGTATTTATGAAAGAGTTCTAGTAAATAAAATTATTTATCATTCCCTATATATTAATAATATTGTTTCTCTTGATGAATGGGGACATCCTAACATCATGAGAGATTTACATAGTCAAAAAATACAGTATAATTATTATGACTATGTGGACACTTGGTTCAAAATAGTCCTCTACCAAAATGAGTCTTTTTCCCATTCTTGGTTTTTCTCTTTTGATAAATTCTTCAAGTCAAATGCAATCCCTTCCTATTTTTTGTGTTGGTGGCAACATCATGGGGCCATTAATGAAATCATTCCTTCTGATTTTTTAGATCAAGTCACTTTTTTCTCTTCTTGTTTTAAAGTCAATGCCCATATGAGTCAAGTCCCTAAGCTATTTCTTTTCATGGCTAAATACAAAGTCCCTTGGATATTCAAGTGACAATATTGTATTGCTCATAATATAGTAAATCGTCAATTTTTTGTTAAATGGTGGAATGGATTTAAGACCCAAAGAATCATCGACCAAGTCAAACAAGAGTTCCCAGTCAGAGCTTCTACTCCAATCTAGCAGATCCCAGCTGCTCCACAAGTTACCAGTCAACCAGAAGTTCAAGACAAAAAGGGGAGTCCTGCTTCCAGTTCAAAAACTTCTAGATTCAAGTCAAAAAACAAGTTAGATAAAAAGGAGTTACTAAAGATTGCTAAGTTACTTCTTGCTTAAGCTCAAGAATCTGGTAATAAAGAATCAGACGATTCAAATCATTCAGTTAATTTAGAAGCCTCAATCAGTCAAGACCCAGGCGAATTCCAATTTGCCCAGGATCCTTTTGCATAATTCAGTTTTCAAATAGCTTCAGTCACTACTTCAAAATTTTTGGTTGAAAAACTGTTATTTGAAATCAAGAGTCAAAGTTACTATTCACCCTTTTCACCGAAAGTTGTTTTACTGTTCAAAAGTTAATGTTCAACTGTACACTTTTTCACCAAA
>BRYF01000013.1:14322500-14325000 GCA_030159135.1 Actinidia polygama
TTTTAAATAGCTTTTAGTCAACATTGTGACCCATATGGTTGTAGAATAACATTGAATTGTTATAGTACATGTAAAAATGCGTCATAACATAAAAAAATATTGTCTTACATACTCCAAGCCTTTAAATTCTAATATACTAGAATACTAACACTTTGAAATATTACATAACTAATATTAAAATTAGAGAGACCAAGGTTAAAATTTCTCCAAACTACAAGAATCAACAGTGCAATATATTGAAATTAATTGAAGATTTCGGGTTCTAATTATTCAAATTAGAGGGACAAGAAAAAATATTATCTAAACTACAAGGACCGATAGTATAATTTACCATTAATAATAGATTCAGTCGACCAAGAATAAGTCGACAAGGGGCAAAACTTGGGGGAAACGAAGAAATCGATAGAGAAATACGTGCAGATTGAAGCAGAACCTAGGCAAATGGAAACCAAATCAAGGATTTTCAAAGTTGGAATCCTAATTGAAGAGTTCAAAGGTAAATCGTGCCCTAACCAAGGGTATCCTCCGTACGATACGTACCCTGATGCTGCCTAACTTTGTCAACCACTTCTTAAGTCACAGCTCTACGGAAATTGCTTATTATTTACAAGCCACGAGAAGAGACTGAAGAACATTAAGTTACATTAATACATCAATGTCATACATCAATGTCAACACATGTTATTGACAAGCGAGGTAAAACAAGAAATGCAAGAGAGAAGCTGTGCATTGACCATTTCATTGCTTTAGAAACTTGGGAAATTATATAATTATTAAATGCAAAATTGAAAGCTAAAGAAAATCAACAACACTTTCCATATATTTTAAAGAGATGGAGGAAGGATATTGAAGAGCCACTAGATTAGTAGGAGCTTATGCCAGGAAGAAAGTAGCTAACGGACATAAGGTGCAAATTCATCACAAATTAGATTGTGATTGATTGTGCCTTAGTTCTCCGGTGGCTAACAAATATGATGAAGTTTTGAAATTCTAAAATAAAAAAGGCCATGGGGAGAGTGACGTTAAAGAGAAGCCTTCTTATCTAAAGGAAAGGGGAACAACAGTGAGCCAAGTGCAAAAGTTCTGATAGTTTGAAGTTAGTGTGCTACATGTGCACTTTGAAAATGGCTTCTTTTTTCTCCTTTCCACATTTTAAGGACGAAGAATACACAAGTATTCAACTGTCTACTGGACAGGGGCCGCATAAGTAGTATATGAGCCTTATCTTGGGGTTAAAATATGTTCGTGGACCTTCAAGAGGGTCCTTTAGTAGGTTTATGGAAGTAGCTACAATTATTGCACCAATCTTCATTCTATGTGAGAGACTAATTTGAAACTATATAATTCAAAACTTCTAAAATAATATAGAAAATACATAAATGGATTTCAAGATGTCAATTCAAATTGAAAATCGTGTTTCTCACTAGAAAATAGTGAGTTTCCAAGTCCATGGTCAAGTACTAGTTCCTTCATGGTAGTAATTGCTATCTTATTAGTCTTGGTCATACCGTATTACAACGGGTGTCACGAATGTATAAGCGTAAACATATGTTTACCTCAAGTATCCAAAACTTTTTCAATTCTACACAAAAAAAATAATAAGCCTTGATTGGACGAGTGTTCAACATCTTGTTAGAATTTGGACGGGTTATTTAGGACCCAAATTTTGGGTGGGTCCCGATTATTGAGTGAGGTGAGCCATTTGTGAAATAATTTCTCCTTCGTGAGTAGATAATAGTAATGCATTCATTTGTCCAAAATGAATAAGTATTGAATGAGATATTGTTCATCAAAGTAGCATCATGGAAGTGGAATGTGAGTGAAATAAGTTGAGTCCCACATCGGAAAGAAGGGAACTTTTTAATGTTTTCAATGGGCATTTAAGTGTTTGGTTTGCACTATGAGGTTGGGCTTTGGAGGCCCCTAGTTTTGTGGATGGGGGAAGTTATGGACCTGTTGGGCTTATTAACCCACATGGATCTAGATTTTCCACACCCGTGTGGTTGTGCCGTAGTAGCCGGCCCATCCCAATCCGTTTCCTGGATCTAGATGGTCTAGACAATGTGAATAACAGAGAACAATCGCCGACAACCGGAACGGACATGGGACAGAAATTCAGACAGTCAGCAGCAAACGGGAGAATGCACTCTCTCTAAGAGGCGGGAAGGAAGCCCAAACGTGTGTCCTAGTGTGTGCGTCGGTTCACGCGCAGCCAAACGCCCCCGAACTACCGATAGACGAGCACGTACCAGTCACCCAGACGCGTGTCCTCACCAAACAAGCCCTAGGGGCGAGTGAGGAACCTCGGCACCGCCATCGAGCTATCACAATGAAGCAAGTTCAGTGGCCCCAGCGCTGGAGCTCGTTCGAGACACCACCAAACACAGGCACTGTCAAGTTAAGGCCAATATTACTCCCGATCTGTCACTATTTACTAAGCTCGGTGGAGTAAGAGCGCCGGAGTTTAGACGAGGGGCAACAGTCGGCGGTGATCCCGAAG
>BRYF01000013.1:14332500-14335000 GCA_030159135.1 Actinidia polygama
GTGGTTGGACAAAAATAAAAATCCACAAATGCGGTTACGCGATTCACACGGTTGGTTATATACGATTCCAAGGGGCATACTCCGGCACAACATAATATGGCCTCAGCCAAATAAAAAGAAAACTTATTTTACCAAAATTAAACCTTGCACAACCAGGAAAAAAGGAAAGGAAGCTTTTGGTGATTCCACATGTGTTTTCCCCCTATTGTTCTAACCAACCAAGAGGAAGGGGAGAGAACGTGATCAACAACCATTACACAACATGAAAAAGCCATGCATTGTGGGCTAGGCAAACAAAAGTTCTTGAACAGCTCTCAAGAAATGGGAAACATGCAACCAAAAAGAAAATCTTGATACTGGTGGACTTGTTGGTTGAAATTTTATTTGGTGCATTCACTTGGTTGGTTCATCCACTTTATTGGACATTAAGCTTAGGCAATTGATCCATATTCATAATAGATGAACTTGGTAATTCATGAACTTGGTTATTCATGTATTTGAATGCATGTATGTATTATTTACATTGATGCCTATAAATTGGATGGCTAATTTGTGGTAAAATTATGGGTGAGTGCACAAGTGTGCAAGTGCGAGTGCAAGTGCGAGTGCAAGTGCAAGTGCAAGTGAGAATAAGAGAGAGGGAACAGAATTTTGGATGGCTAATTTGTGGTAAAATTATGGGTGAGTGCACAAGTGTGCAAGTGCGAGTGCAAGTGCAAGTGCAAGTGCAAGTGAGAATAAGAGAGAGGGAACAGAATTCTAACTTTCTTTTCTTTTGCATTAGTGAATTAATTTGCCTTCCCATAGATGTAGGCTAAGCCGAACCATGTAAATTCTTGCCTTCTCTTGAGATTGTATCTACTTTATTTCGATTACTTATTTCATCCACTTTGACCTATTGAGTAAGTGAGATTTCATGCAGCCTTCCGCGCAATAGATACAACCAGCAGCAGATATAGATTTCAAGCCCAGGTGATTAAACCACGATCTAGACCATCTCAACCCTACAAGGAAAGTCCAGGTACTCCCATGTCATTTAGCTCAAGCAATTGAGAATAGAATTTACCACAAGCCTATCAAATCCCGAAAGGGTCGAGATTTGCCAAACCAGGAATAAACATAGGGCTTAAAACATGAGTAAAACACTAAAACAGAAGACGCATAAAATGGCCATAACAAGACCATAAACTAACTGCTAACCACCACAACCAAAAACCAACAGAGGGCGTAAGCCCGCACCAAACCCTATAGAGGGACCCAAATTAAGAAATCAAAACCCAAAGAATTGGAAACAGAAGGGAACCCTAACACTGATACCGAAACAAGCAAATTATAGAATGGAACACAATTTACCTGATTATCAGAGAGCAACAAGCCCAAAAATCGGGCCAGCAATCAAAAAGTAACCCAGCCTACCTTTACTTGTAGAAGACCCCAGCTGTGCCCCAACAACACTCAAGACGCCCATGGAAACCATCAAACCTCTGAAATCTGCTCATAGATCATAGCCTCCGTCATCAGGCCCAGAGACAAAACCCAAACAAATGCGTAACTCTCTCTGTTTTTAGACCCATGACCTCTATTAGCGAACCAGATACTCTGACCACCCCATCCACGGATCGGGAAGACCCTAGGCTTGAGGCTTGAGGCTCGAGCCAGGGAGCGAGTCCATGGAAGGACGCAAACAAAGATGAACGAACGTACTCAGATATAGAGAACCAAACTTGGACATGCCCTAAACCCAGCATATATAGCTGATACCACAAAAGACAACATATAAATCAAACAACCAAAACTCGCCGAGTCTTTTAGAGAAACGCGGGGAAAACTAAAAGGGAAGACACAGAAACCATGGGAGAATGGAACACAATTTACCTGATTATCAGAGAGCACCAAGCCCAAAAATCGGGTCAGCAATCAAAAAGTAACTCAGTCCACCTTTACTTGTAGAAGACCCCAGCTGTGCCCCAACAACACTCAAGACGCCCATGGAAACCATCAAACCTCTGAAATCTGCTCATAGATCATAGCCTCCGTCATCACTCAGGCCCAGAGACAAAAACACAAACAAATGCGTAACTCTCTCTGGTTTTTAGACCCATGACCTCTATGAGCGAACATTTAGGAGCCGCGCATATCTTGAAAAGCAAGATATGCAACTCCAGATCGAAGACAACAAACACGCCGGACGGAAAGCAAGAAACGACAACAAAAATGGTTTCGGAGACCCACCAGATAGACCCATCCCATCCACGGATCGGGAAGACCCTAGGCTTGAGGCTTGAGTCAGGGAGCGAGTCCATGGAAGGACGCAAACAAAGATGAACGAACGTACTCAGATCTAGAGAACCAGACCTGGACATGCCCTAAACCCAACATATATAGCTGATACCACAAAAGATACCATGCAAATCAAACAACCAAAACTCGCCGAGTCTTTTAGGGAAACACCGGGGAAAACTAAAAGGGTAGACACAGAAACCATAGGAGACCCTTGCCC
>BRYF01000013.1:14362500-14370000 GCA_030159135.1 Actinidia polygama
TCACTATAACAACACCCAAAACTGGTTCCAGTATCTCACCCTTTTAAAATTAAAATTAAAACATCAAGAATCATCCAAGACTTTTAGTTTTCTTTTGTTTTCTCTTTTTTTTTCCGAACACAATTCCTTTGTGTAAGTTTTCCATTACCTTACAAGTCATGCCTATATCCCATTGCTTCAATAGAACGTAAAGAAAACCAGATTGTCCACTATTGTTCACTCTAGCAAATAAACAACTTAAGATAAGGTCCAAAAGTATACCCCCAAAATATAGCCATTAACCACAAATTAAATGACACTATAAGGAAGAATTCAATGCCTTCACATGGCCTATTTTGGCTCCCAAGAGTTCATATACACAGCAAACCCCACACAATCCACCTGCCAAGATTTGTATGCATTGTAAGCAACCAAGATTTATGCTTACCCCAAAATTCAAATACTGGGCTACACAAATAGTAAATTTAGCTTCAAATGTCACAAAGTAATATAGCCCGTATCATCAATGTATCACATAACTTCAAATATATGCATCAATTTTTTTTGCACGTCAAATTTCTAGGAACTAAAAATTTTATTTTATTGTTCTCAGAAAAGCACAATGAATGATGGAAGCATTTGACAAAAATTATTAGTCTCCATCATCTGATGACAAAAAGGAAGAAACCCTACCTAAATCATTTTACATACATGTTCTATCTCAATTAAGTCCAACATATGGGAATTGCAACTTAAATTGCACGATAAAATACTTAAAGTTCAAGCAACTAATATTACAGAACCAGCTATTATACTATCCAAAGGTCAAGAAAATTTACATCAATTCCTTTAATATCTCGAGTGCTATCTTTAAAATTTCATCAGATGACTATCCATCTACCAAAGACATCAACTACCAAACCAAGCTATACAACTAAATTCACCAATGATGTAATTCCAACATTGCAACATATCTCTAGTCATTGTAAAAACTACAATCAGTGTCTTAATACCATAACATCTACCGGCATACACTTATCACTCCTCATAAACTCATCAACTACAAGTTATTAACCCCATGTTCAACATAACTAAACCGTAAGTCATGATCCATCCCATTCTACAAACTTCCAAGGAACCCACTCAAAATTCCATAAAAGAAACTCCTAAATGTACATACTCCTTCACTAATAAATCCCTTCCAAGATTTCTTGGAAAATATTGCAGCGAGCATGATACTATTGTTTCATTTCCAAAATGCAACACCATAAATCATCTAGATTTCTAGTCCCAACATGTTTTTTGCCTCTAGTCAAATCATATCTCCAAATAACTTTCAAAATAACAAGTCTCGTATAAACTATTGACCACAACCTCCCATGAGGATCATAATTTCTAGTTCATTTATACAAAAGGGCTCACCTCCCACAAGCTCCTATTCAAGATTGATAAATCAAAGCTATGATAACACTCTCATGACCCAAGTAGAGCACTGACCTAACAACTTGATAGCCTTTAACCATGTGGCCTAAATGCTTAAATTCAAATGATTAGCAATATTCCACAAGGCTCCTTATATACTGATATGGGAAGTATCACAATCTATACACCTTAATTGTCTGACATCCTTGTCAGATTGCCCAGCATCTCCCCCTTGGCTGATGATGCGGGTTAGCAATCCATTATAAGAAAAGGAGCAGCCCATTAGTGGACACAGGGTGCACCCAAGGCCTCTATCCCTCTCCAGAGCCTTTACTACTCTAACCGCACCGCCACAGAACTCTTGATGGGACTAGGGTTGGCTCTGAAACCAATTTGTAACGTCTCAAACTCGACGACAAACCAGTCGTTGCGTGTTCTAAAATTTCTCAACAATCCAACAAATACAGAGCACTTAATTCCTCAAATTAAAAGATGTCTCCAAATATACTATGCTACTAATTCAAAGTATCCAAATATTAAATATAGTTATAACACTCAAAATTCTTAAGGAAAATCCACTCTTCCTAACTGAACAAAATCAAAAAGCTATTATAATTCAACGCCTACTTTCAGAATTTCATTGTATTAAGCTCATGCAACTCTACCCCTTTGAAATTGTGAAAAACAAATGATAAACATAAGCTGACAGCCCAAGAAATCACCACCTACCATAACTAGTTGCACCAAGTAGCAAAATAATCGCTAGAAATTTCCAAAGGTTTCAAATAATGAATAGGGCATACTCATACGAATCAAAAACAAAGTAGTCAAAGTCTATTTTCTCAGCTGCCCATAAGTGGACACTATAGGGGCGTCTACCCGCTCAGAGCAGATGTGATCCTCTACCCATCTCCTAGCCTCATAAGCGGACACTCGAAGGGCCTCTACCCATTGAGGGCATACCATAAGTGGCCACCACCACTATGAATCCAATATCGTAGAGTTAAACAAAGAAAGCTAATAACAAGGGATGGACAATTTTAGAATATTTCAATAATGAGAATACATAGGAGTTAAAAACTAATTAAAACAATTTATACTTTAAATAAAATACTAATAATGGGGGAAGGTGACATACCACGAACTCTTAACGAATTCCAAATAATCTCCCAATACAAGGTCAACCTTAGTTGCACAATCCTAGAAAAATAAAACCACATGAACAAATAGTTATATAACCTCTAAATAAATAAGCAAATAAAATTCTAACTAAGCCCAAAATCTTTCCTAGTCTTTGATTCCGAAGCAGTCTGTTACTCTTTTCGATTTGCTCATGATCAATAGATATTCTAAGATAAATGCACTAATTCTTCAAAGGTTAGATTACTATCATTTCTATATATAAAATGTGCCTCGCAACCATATAGCTCAAGACCCGCGCACATGGTTCTACGGTCAATAAGTCATACGCACTCTTTTCAATCTAACCATTACATGAAACCCATCTCATCAAACCACCTTACAATTAATTATTGTGAAGTAAATAATTTTCTCAATGCAAATATTGGCATTCAACCACCGGCAGTTCACCCCAACACCAAGGCCCATGACGGGTACACATATCTAATTCAATGTAAACTTATATTCTCTCTCTAACCATGCTCATGATTTATACATATATGTTCTAATACACCCACCACACACTCGTGCAAAAAAACTCACAAATATGCAGCAAACCTAACTAGCAACAACCTTGGCCGCCACCCACACAAAAATCGCTACACGCACACGCCAGAAATTAGAAGCTCTTAACCGAGCACTAAAGTTCACACGACAGCCCAACCTTACTTGTTGATCCATACAATTTTCTATATTCAAAACGTGTATACAGATAAATTACCTTACATATTTGTAGTAAACCAAAACACAGAGGAAGACTCGGTCACCCTACCTCTTCCTAGAAGATTGTTGGAAAATTCCACATTGTTGTTATCACTTATTATTTTCTATCTTCTCTTCAGCATTTTAGATCTGTAAAGTTCTCCTCTATAGTCGGCTGCTGCAAGGTCGCGCATGGAAATCCTAGAGAAGAACACCCAAGAACCGTCGAACTACTCTGTCTTTCCCAAAATTAGGTACGGAAATATTTTTATTTTCCTCTTCATACTGTCTCTCACGAAATTTTTATACAAGAACCCCAAAATGACTATTCAACAAATTGACCCCAAATTAGGCAAAATTGCATGCCCCCACAAAGTCTTGCCAAATTACACTAGCGTCCAGAAAATTTTAAAGAGGTCCCTAGTAACATTTTATTGCATTATGTTTCTAATTGGGCAACCAAGAAAATTGAAAGGGAAGCACAATTGAGACATTCTGGATGTATCATCAAAAAATTTTGGGTATTACATTCTCCCCTCCTCTAAGAAAAATTTCGTCCCCGAAATTTATTTGCCACAATGTTAAAATTCAGTAATTGTGTGGCATGCTACTGCTGCACACTTTGATAAAATACCCTATTTCTTAAGAAACAGAAATGATCACATCTCTATAATCCTCATATTCATCAGTATGTGTACTTATTGCATAATAAAAAATAACATGTGAATCTATTGAAATTCCACAACCAAAAATATCATCATTCCACGTGTAACACATCAGTAAAATCCTGTCGCACTCTCTATAAGAACATAATCTGCAATGTACCCCCAATATTGGTATAAAATATAAATCCTCGATTCCAAAATTCTAAAGATGTCGTGGTACTAATTTGAATGTAAGTATAAACTAATTCTACAATGATTAAAGAATCGGATTTACTCTACAAAAGTGTTGTCAAATGTAAATAAATCATCTAGCCCATAACAGAAAGATACGACAAAACATCTCACTATAAAAATAATTACATCACTTCCCATCATCAACTTGTCAAAAGAATAAATTTCCAATACCGTAAGGGTTGAGTTTCTATATAGAAACTAGAATTAGACCATGATTCATTACTAATTTCAGTCCATTAGAACAATAGCCTCAATCAACTAAATAAAGATGCAATTAACATACCTTACAAGATTGTAATTGCAATTGTCATTTATTAATTACAAACCTATCTCCTAGTAATCTCAACGAGTAAATACCACGGATCACCACAAGAACTGATAACATTACAAGCGCTATTACTCAATAATGAGTTTCCCTAAAACAATTTATATTAGAAATAAACTAACTTCCAACGTGACTTAATTAAAAAAAATTGTCTTGCAATTGCCAATACAGAATTTTCTCTCCTCACCCCCGCTCGTACTCAACTAGTTTCTAATAGGTTTTAAGATCCTTGCACTAAACCCATAAGGTTTACGGTCTCAAAATCACTAAAGATCTTCATTGATACTTAGGTATTCAGAATATTCAAGAACCAGCACAAATCAGGACAGTAAACAAATTCCATAGTTGTCCGCCACAAAATTTCTACTACCAAACACAAATTTCAATAACAAGTCCTCAAGAAAAATGGCCTATTAACTGATAAGCACTAAATGTACTAACTAATACTAACTCCAAATGCTCACTAAATCACTTCAGCATATCCTCACTACACTGGTTTCAGTATCTCACAACTCAAAATTAAAATTTAAGCATCAATAATCATCCAAGATCCTTTTTTTTCCAACACAATTCCTTTGCGTAAGTTCTCCATTAGTTTACAAGTCTTGCCTATATCCCATTGCTTCAATAGAAGGTAAAGAAAACCAAATTATCCACCATTGTTCACTCTAGCAAATAAACAACTTAAGATAAGGTCCGATAGTATACCCCAAAATATAGCAATTAACCACAAATACAATGACACTATAAGGTTCTTATTCAATGCCTCCACATGGCCTATTTTAGTTCCCAGGAGTTCATATACACAGAAAACCCCACACAATCACCTACCAAGATTTGTATGCATTGTCAGCAACCAAGATTTATGCTCTTACCCCAAAATTCAAGTACTGGGCTACACACGGTAAATTTAGCTTCAAATGTCACAAAGTAATATAGCCCGTATCATCAATGCATCACATAACTTCAAATATATGCATCAATTTTTTGCACTAAAAATTTCTAGGAACTAAAAATTTTATTTTATTGTTCTCAGAAAAGCACAATGAATGCTGAAAGCATTTGACAAAAATTATTAGTCTCCATCATCTGATGACAAAAAGGAAGAAACCCTACCTAAATCATTTTACATACATGTTCTATCTCAATTAAGTCCAACAAATGGGAATTGCAACTTAAATTGCACGGTAAAATACTCAAGGTCAAGTAACTAATATTACAGAATCAACTATTTTACGATCCAAAGGTCAAGAAAATCTACATCAATTCCTTTAATATTACAAGTACTATCGTTAAAATTTCATCATAAGAACTATCCATCTACCAAAGACATCAAGTACCAAACCAAGCTATACAATTAAATTCACAAATGATGCAATTCCAAGATTGCGATATATCTCTGGTCATTATAAAAATTAAAATCAGTGTCTTAATACCGTATCGCGTACCGGCATACTCTTAACGCTCCTCTTAAACTTATCACCTACAAGTTGTTAACCTCAAGATCCATATAACTAAACTGTAAGTCAAGATCCAGCCAGTTCTACAAACCTCCAAGAAACCCACTCAAAATTCCATAAAAGTAAATCCTAAATGTACATACTCCTTCACTAATAAATCCCTCCCTAGAAAAGAAAAAAAATTACAACAGCTATATTGCGGCACGCATGATACTCCTGTTTCATTCCCAAATGCAACACCATAAATCATCAAGATTTCTAGTCCCAACATGTTTATTATCTTTAGCAAAATCATATGTCCAACTAGCTTTCTATATAACAAGACTTGCATAACTTATTGATCACAACCTCACAAGAGAATCATAATTTCTAATTCATTTATACATAAGGGCTCACCTCCTGCAGGCTCCTATTCAAGATCGAAAAATCAAGGCTATGATGCCACTATGTCAAGACCCAAGTGGAGCACTGGCCCAATAATTTGATAGCCTTAACCACATGGCTTAAATGCTTAAGTTCAAGTTTTTAGTAATATTCCATAAGGCTACTTAGATACTGATGTGGGACGGGGCACCACAATCTACACCCCTTAATTGTCTGACGTCCTTGTCGGATTACCTAGAATCTCCCCCTTGGCTGAAGATGCGGGTTAGTAGCCCATTATCAAATACAGAGCAACCCATTAGCGGACACGGGGTACACTACCTGGGGCCTCTATCCCTCTCTAGAGCCTACACTCCTCTAACCGCACCGCCACAAAATACATGATGGGACCAGCGTTGGCTCTGATACCGTTTAGTCACGCCTCAAACTCGACACCAAAAGGTTTGTTGCGTGATCTAAATATCTCAACAATCTAGCAAATACAGAACACTTAATTCCTCAAATTAAAAGAAGCCTCCAAATATACTATGCTACTTACACAATGTATACAAAAATTAAATATAGTTAGTTACAGCACTCGAAATTTTTAAGTAAACTCCACTCTTCTTAGATGAACAAAGTCAAAAAGCTATTATAATTCAACGCCTATTCTCAGCATTTCATTCTAATAAACCCGTGTAACTCTACCCCTTTGAAACTGTGAAAAACAAACAAGAAAACCATAAGCTGACAACCCAACAAATCACCACCAACCATAACTTGTTGCATCAAGCATGCAAAATAATCACGAGAAACTTCCAAAAGTTTCAAATAATGAATAGGACATACTCATACAAATCAAAAACTATTGAGTCAAAGTCTAATCTCTCTGCTGCCCATAAGCAGACACTATATCTGCCTCTACCCATCTCCCAGCTACCCACAAGCGGACACTCGAGGGGCCTCTACCCTTTTGAGGGAAAACCATAAGCGGCCACCACCTCTATGAATTTGATATCGTAGAGTTAAACGAATAAAGCTAATAATAAGAGTTGGACGATTTTAGAATATTTCAATAATGAGAATACATAGGCGTTAAAAACTAATAAAAAAAATTATACTTAAAATAAAATACTAATTATAGGAGAAGGTGACTTTCCTCGAACTCTTA
>BRYF01000013.1:14392500-14395000 GCA_030159135.1 Actinidia polygama
GTGTTATTAGTAATCCTTTCTTCTATTTTCGTTTGGGTATCATCTCTTGCTGTTTTTTGCTTCCTTTTCTGCAGAGTTTGGATATGGCTAATTTTTATCATTCTAAAATTATTCATAGTTACAGAATATGTTTGTTGCATACGGCAGTTCCTGTATCCATCTGAAGAAGACTTGTATAAGTTGGTGAGGTTCTTGGTGAAGAGGCTGTCTGAATTTTCAGAACTTGGTGAAGCTGCTGACAAAGGAGTATAATTACTAGTACAATGAATGAGAGGGAGGAGGACGACCATGAAACTTTCGTCTTTTTAATGGCTATTTTTTCTACTACAAAGACAAATTGGCTCACACATAGACCAAACTCCATCTTTGAGACTTTGGGTTTATGATCCAGATCGAAAGAAAGGTCACTCTGCCTTTGATCCCACTATAGTTGTGGGGTTGCTATTGTATGGTGAGAGGAGAGAAAATCGAGGATAGACACCCGGAGTGGTTCTACGACTGCGTGAATAGCTTCAACCCTCCGTCCGGTTAACTAGCGATGCCTGAGCTGCAATCACAAGAATTATGAGACCGGCCGCAGGAGCTGTTTCTAGGAAACGACTCTCCAACGGTCAAGTTAGACGTCCAGAATCTTAGAGAGAAAGTGTGTGTATGCTTAGACAGTAAGGTTGCACGTAACTTCATGAGAACAACCATGTTCTCCTTTATACCCTAGCTCAGCGCGTGGCTCGATGCCTGTTGCATCAGTGAGTACGTGGCTGACCCGACCATACCCTTGCGGCATGGCCAATAGCCTATTATCAACTGCCAACATCTCCATCTGGGCATGGGGGCTGTCAGAAGGTATTCTCCTGTGCAAGTCTGCTTCTATCCCCTATTATCCCTTGGGATTGCCGCCGGCCATTGCGTCCAAGCTGTCAGCGCAAATATTGTTCCGAGCTCGATAAATAACGGCGCCTCGGAGGTAACGACGGCCTTAGCTTGGAAGGCATTCGTCTATAGTGGTGACTGCTCCGAGCTCCGGCACACAGAGTCTCTAAGCTCGCTCCGTGACCATAGTTAGTCAAGACCTCTGCCCTAGCAAGGCCAGTGTCCAATGGTGTCCGCACCGAGCTCCAGCGCAGGGGACCACCGAGCTCGCTCTGTAGCGACAGCTCATTGGGGGTTCCTGCCCTAGGTCGAGTTACGTCATTGTATAATTTATCCCCTTACAATACCCATGAAAATACAGAGGGAGGGACATCCACCGCCATGGAGAGAAAAAGAGAGGTGGGTGTTTTTAGTTTTGACCGGCTGCACCAGTTAACATGTTTTTCAATGGATGGTCCAGATTACACTTATAAATCAAAGGTTGAAAGTTGTTTGGGGCTGGGATGCCCAAAATCATTGTTGGGCATCATAGGCGGGGTGGTATCCTCTACTTGAAAATTTTCTGAATCCTCATTGAATTCAGAATTACGTTGTTTTCAATGAAAATTTTCTCTTTAAATCCTCATTAAATTCAAAACTACGTCATCTTAAAGATTCCAAAACAACTCGTTTGGACTATAATTTTTTAATTTCATTGAAGAGTTTCAAAATTATCTCATTTTGAAGTGAAAAAAATAGGAAAAAATAGTATAAGAAATCAGTTGAACGTATCATTTTGAATATTCTTGAAAGCCTCAACAAGCTAACATCCAATTACAAAAATTGATAGTATTGTGAAAAATAAAACATAAATTAACTTGTGATACAATCATTCCACCAAAAGTCGCTTAGGAATTAGTATTATTCAAGTCACAAAATGTCTACAATGTTTTTTTAGAAAGATAAAATCAAAGCCGGCCCCGATATTTGGATTGCCCCAATCCGATCTCAATATAGTTACCCTCGTACTATTAATACATTACTAAAAAAAGTCATACAAGTTATAAAGGAAAATAAAATTTTGAGGGCCTGATGGTTGCTCTGCCCTGATGGGTTGCCCAAGCCCAATAATTTGCTGGGTTTATCCTAGGGCCGACCCTAGATAAAACAAAAGGCAAAGATTAGGCAATGTATATCTACGTATCTCCAATTTACAATTCAAAAAGGATAAGAAAATTTTTCAGGAGAGGATTCACAAAATTTGATATACGAGTGAGACATAAGAAGGAAAATCACATCCCTATGACCTCAAAATAGAAAAACAGCCAACTGTCAACAGCGAAATCATTTGGAGGGGGAGAAGACGAAAACCAGCAAGAGCGAAAAATCCCTATACCTCTCTAACAACAACAAGTACTTGTCAGCATCAAATTCCCACCGAGCATTTCTTGTATACTCTTCCCTTCCACCTCTCTAATCGGGCGATTATTTATATCATCCATCCTAGATGCTTTTTCCTCTATCGTCCCCTGTATAAGGAGTTGATAATCCCTCCCACAGTATTGACGGATTCATCCATAGCCTAGATTGTTACAAAAGTGGATGAGCAGTTAGTTGAAGTAGCGGGAGTTGTCTGTGGCATTGGATGATA
>BRYF01000013.1:14477500-14482500 GCA_030159135.1 Actinidia polygama
AGCTGGGGTCGAGCTGGATTTATCCAATTGTAAATTTATACGACATGACAAGTTGCCAGAAGATAAAAGAGAGGCACACAAACTCCAGATAACGGCAACGCAGTTCTGGATCTCCCCCATCGGGGACTTGTACAAAAGATCGTATTTGGGTCCTTACCTACTGTGCATACACTTAAGCCCAGTCGAAGATGTACATTTTGAAATCTATGAAGGCATTTGCGAACTACACTTAGGGGGAAGATCATTGGCTCATCGGGCCTCGACTTAGGGATACTAGTGGTTGTTCATGCAAAAGACGCCCAAGTGTATGTCTACAAGTGTACCAAATGCCAACTTCTCTCCTCTCTGATTCATCAACTAGAAAGGGACTTGACCCCTCTTACCAGTCTGTGGTCCTTTGCCCAATGGGGAATAGACACCGTGGGGGTCCTACCCGAGTTCCGAAAAATAAGAAGTTTTTATTAGTAACGACAAACTACTTTACAAAATGGGTGGAGTCCGAACCACTAGCCCAAATCAGGGAGATGAACGTAATCAAATTCATCTGTAGAAACATTTTGTCTAGATTTGCATCCCTAAGGCATTCGTGTCAGACAACGGAACGCAGTTCATAGGATAAAAGGTTAAAGACTTGTAGGGGAAATTGAAGATTGAGTTCTACAATTCAACGTCGAGCTATCCATAGTGCTACGGGAAAGCCGAGGCCACCAACAAAATAATCATAAACGGGATCAAGTAGAGGCTTGAAAAAGCAAAGGCAAATGAGTCAAGGAACTACCAACGTTTTGTGGGCCTATCGGACCACACCACGGAAAGTAACGAACGAAACCCCTTATGCTCTAGCTTTCGGAGATTCAAAATTGGAATCCCGTTGGAGGTTGGTTTGCTCATAATATGGATTAAGGCATACGACATCAGTTACAATGAGAAAATCTTAGCTCGGGACCTCGACCTTGCTGACAAACGAAGAGAAAATGCACTGATATGACTGACTGACTACTAGAAGCAGTTAGCCAAGACATACAACTAGAAGGTCCAACATAGACAATTTTCTGTTGGAGATCTCGTTTTGAGAAAAGTTGTTGAAAATACCTAGGACCCGGCAAATGGAAAGCTCGGCCCAAATTGGGAAGGACCCTACAAGATAGTTAAGTTCTCTGGCAAGGGCGCTGACTACCTCGAAGATACCGAGGGCAGACAAGCTTTAAAGCCTGAAATTCCAACAATCTGAAGAAGTATTACTAGTGAAATGTAATTTTCTTACCCGAACTGGTATTTATATCAAATTCAATTGTAAAAAAAAAACTTTTACTTAAAGATTCTGTTTTCTTTTATTATCAAAATTAAACACTTTCCTTAAAGTTACAAGAGATCACTTTTGAACTTTTAACGCATCATTTTCCAAGAATAATTTATGCTGGGAGAGAACTCCCCATTTGCTTAAGCACGAGCTTAAGATGTCTTAAAAAACGTGAGGCTAAACCATAGAATCACCCAAGCATTTGGCTTGAGCATTACAAGGCAAGGTCAAAGAAAATCACTATTTGCTCTATGAGCATGCCAAAAATAACAGATTTTCACTAACGCATGACCAAACTTGTCTGAACAAACTGCAACAAGTATGAAAAAGAACCCAATCTTACAAATTTGTCAAGCAGCTACAACATTAGGGAAGAGTCAATCGAACTCTATGTGAGGTCCAAGCTCTTTCCCTAGAGGTTTGCCTAAGTATACTTAGCAAAAATTTTAAGAAAGAGTTAGTCGAATACTATGTGAGCTTTGAACTCTATTCTGTGAATATTGCCTAAGTATACTTAGTAAAAATTTTAGGAAAGAGTTAGCCGAACTCTATGCGAGTTTCAAGCTCTGTCCCTCGAGGTTGCCTAAGTACACTTAGCAAAAATTTCAAGAAAGAGTTAATCGAACTCTATGTGAGTTCCAAACTCTGTCCTGTAAATATTGCCTAAATATACTTAGTAAAAATTTTAGAGAAGAGTTAGCCGAACTCTATACGAGTTCCAAGCTCATCTCCTCGAGGTTTGCCTAAGTACACTTAGCAAAAATTTTAAGAAAGAGTTAGTCTAACTCGATGTGAGTTTTGAACTATGTCATGTGAATATTGCCTAAGTATACTTAACAAAATCTTAGAAAAGAGTTAGCCGAACTCTATACGAGTTTTGAGTTTTGTCCCTCGAGGTGTGCCTAAGTATACTTAGGAAAAATTTCAAGAAAGATTTAGTCGAACTCTATGTGAGTTCCACACTCTGTTCTGTAAGTAATTGCCTAAGTATACTTAGCAAAAATTCTGAGAAAGAGTTAACTGAGTTCTATGTGAGTTCTGAACTCTGTCCCACAAAATTTGTCCAAGTATACTTAGACAATGAACAAAATGAAGGCATACAAAATAGAGTTCATTCATTACAAAACGATTGAAAGTTTGTTCAATATAGAAGAACTTGAAAAAAATACAAATCAGAAGAAGCATCTTTAGTAGCTGCACCGGCCTCCGTTGCTACTTCCTAGACGAGCTCGCCGGCCACCTTAGGGGTCTCCTCCGGGACCTCGTCTTCTGCTTCCTCCAATAGCTCTTATTCATTGAAACCAGATAGCATGATGGGAGAGTAGGCTTGAGGGGGGTCCACCGGCTCGACCTCAGGGGGAGTCGCGGTCCAAGCTGGTTACTCAAGAGGGATGCCGAGCTCCTTCAGGCAAGCCATCCATCCCTCCTAAAATATACCAAAACGAAGCTTAGCTAGTTGTTTCTCGTAGTTGTCTCCAGCTCGGTCAATCCCTCAGTTATACACCCGCTCGACGACAGGACTATAGGCGACCTTCTCTAGTTCCCTCAGCTGCCCCAGGGTCTTGTCCAATTGCTCTGGATGGTAGTCACCTCTCCTCGAGCTTCAGTGACGGTAGCGTAGCTAACATCTTTTTCTTAAACAGCAGCAACTAAGTTCAGCTTCGCCTTCTCCAAAGCTTCAGAGTCAAGCTTGACTTGTTTCTCCATAAAGCTTATCTTCTTCTTCAACTCTTGATCTCGGCGAACTGCTCCTTCATTCGCTTTGAGATAGCAGTAGCTCTCTGGAGGCTCTACAAAACAAAAATAGGAAAAAATATTAAGTATCAAAAGTGCAAAGATGGTAACTGTCACTCCCCGCAACCCGGCCTATGCGGATCGTGGGCACGTGATGGCCGACGGTTGGCCGCCCATGCCAACTTACCTGTCTTCTGGTTGATCTCCTGTGCAATATCATTTAAAATGATATAAATTTTTCTTTTGCGAAAACGTAATCATACTGAAAATAATAAAGTGTTACGTTCATACTGTACACAGAGCTGTGCCTAAGTTTAACTATTTACATACATCTTATGGCCGAATTAAATTATATATATTATGGCTGTACATTTCTACATAACATAAGGCCCATAGGCCACAAAACTAATCCACATGACACTTTCTTCTATGGCTCTTCTGATTGGCTACCTGAAATTGTTTTTGAAAACGTAAGCTAAAGCTTAGTGAATAACATCAATGCATGAACATAAAATACCATGGATGATTTTTATATCATACGTACATCATATACATAAAACATGTGAGCATGAACATAACTTTTTCTTGAAATATAAATTTCATAAACGTGATACTCACATAGCTATTTCATACATACTTCTATAGTCATACATGACATATCTGAAAGATGCACATAGGCATATCATAGCTGAAAACTTGTAACAACTCGGCTGAACTGAGTGCCCATATAGGTCGGGTGGCTCTTTTGGCCTGAGATATCTCAACTTGCAGATGATTTTATTTCACGTCCCACATCTACCTTAGGACTATCTGACTTTAGGTCCCGTCAGAGAGGACTCCGAGTGTTACCATACATGCATATTCTGAATATACTTTGCTTTTTAATCAATCATATATCCATAGATTTCAATACATAATATAACAACATTGTCCATGTCATTGTGTTACTCACCTGATTTTTCTTGTCTAGGCTCTACGTTTGGCGTTCCTACATATTAGGATACAACATATCAATTTACTTTAAGGAAAAAAGGCTAAAACTAATTCAATTTAGACTTAGCGTTCGAACGTTGAAATTGACGTTCAAACTCTAAGGCTAAAATGGCTGACAGTTCGAACCCTCAAAAGTATTTTTCAAGTAGCATTCGAACGCCTAGGCAAAATCTTCAGACCGTTCGAACGCTGTTCTTGGGCGTTCGAACGCTCATTGTGTGAAATCATAGGAACAGTAGCTGAACTTATAATTTTTACCAAAAACTTAAATCAAACTAACTTGAATCTTCTTAAAACTCTGAGGCTGTGATATACAACTTAAGGACACTATCATATTTTAAAATGGACTTTTAATTTAAAACTTAACTTAGTAGATCTAAGAATAAAATCAATATAAAATCCTAAACTATTAATACACACATACATATATGAATGGTGAGTTTATACCTCTTCCAAAAGCTTGATTTTAGCTTCCCTAGCTCTTACTCCCTTTCTTCTTCTTCCTTTTCTCTTTTCTTCTTCTCTTCTCTCTCTCTCTCTCTACGTGAGTGAGTGTGTGAGTTGGAAGTGTTTGTATGGTTATGAAGTATGGGTGTGTATATGTGGTGTATATTGGCTGTGAAGGCTGGGTTGGGAAATGATCCCATGTGGTTCGCCCATTTTTGCTTTCATGTTCCCTTTTTATTTTCTACTTTTACTATTGGCATTTGAACGCCCCTTTTAGCGTTCGAACGCTAAGAAGGATTTTTGACACTGGCGTTCGAACGCCAGTTCGAACGCTAAGAAGGAATTTGGTTCACCAGGGTTCGAACGCCCTGCTTACAGTTCGAAATGTGCAAAAGCTTGAAATCTGATTTTTGGTCTTAGCGTTCGAACTCCCATATGGGCGTTCGAACACCTAGAGAAAATCTGGGCAGAATTTACAAGTTTAAAGCTTTAAATAAATTCTAATAAATTTTGGGTCTCCTTGAAA
>BRYF01000013.1:14507500-14532500 GCA_030159135.1 Actinidia polygama
AGATCGAGGGAAAGAGTTTTCCGAAATAGTATTGGTTCAAGAGTTTCAAAGAATCAAAAAAAAAAAACTACAAAATCGTAGCTAAAAAACTGAAAATGCTAAACAAATCATTGCTTAAAATTGCTACCAAATATCATTTTTAAATGAACAATTTAAATAATTAAACCTAACAAACAGATCCAGTATATATCCATCCACAAGAATCACACTAATACGACCAAGGAGAATGGAAGGAAGAGGGAGGAGGGAGCGGAGCAAATATAAATATACTTACAAGAGAATCGGGACGAGCGTTGCGACGGAGTTGGTCTTCGAGCTGTTGGTTGCGAGAATTGGTGATCTGCATCACTCCGTAGCCAATAACACCCGGAACGACGCCGCATACTGTCGCGAATACCAGGAAGAAGGGCTTGGAGTCCCTCGTCTTCCTCACTATCCACCTCCACGTCTGGCTCTTCTCCCACAGTATCGACATCTTCCCCCCCGCACTAATCTATGGTCTACCCTAAACAATTGTTGATCAAGGGAAAGGTTAAAAACTATTCAACGGTTGAGATTGAATGTTATTCTTTTACTTTTCTTTGTTCTAGGGGTTCACAAACTGTCTGAAAAAAACTAAGTTGATCAAATAACACTTATCAATTTTGTATTAATAAAGGAACAATTACATTTTTCATACAATTTAAGTAGAGGTGTAAAAAAATAAAAATAAAAAACAACTGAGAAGTTTAATTTAGTTTCGTAAATCAGTTCAATCGATTTGATTTTGAAATTTAAAAAATTAAGATTTTCTAGTTCCGTTCAATGTTATAGTTTGTAAAATAATTTAAATCGAATCAAATCAAAATTTTATACTTATATATTTATTTTGTACTTGTTATTTCTATATTCCTACTTCATTTTGTTTTTTTACTTGTTAGATATTTTAAAATTAACAAATAATTGCTCTTTTGTCATTGATGTGTAATTTCATTTTTAATATGTGAGCCAATACCTTTTTTTTAATTGGCTTGGATATTTATTGTTTTCACACATAATAAATATAGTTAATGTTTTTTTTGTGTGTGTGTGATGTGATTTAATTCTAGATTCTCATAATTTTGATTAAAACTGAATAAATCGAAAGTATTCAAACCGAATCGTTCGATTTTGTAATCCATTTGGTTTGGTTCGGTTCTGACTTGGGAAAAATAAATTTAATCCATTTCAAACAAAGTTTTTTTATTTTTGGATAAATTAAATGGGGTTTAAAAAAATAAATCACAAGTGCGGTTAAACATTTCGGCATACCCCATGCAGGCACAACTAAATACGGCCACAGTGAAAAAACAAAAGAAAATCTATATTGTTACGATGGAAATTTGTAATGAGCAACCAATAGTCAGAATTGCTCTTTAAGCTGGGTATTTGGCCTCAGCGACCTGTGCAAGAGAACAAATATTACCGGCCGAGGTGAGGCCGCTACAAATCCCTTCGATGTAGAGATGAGACGACATAGGTGAACAAGCTAGACAGAGTAAAACAAGACAATAATAGATTTATAATCGTGTGATAAGATGACGCATAATCATTGGACAGACAAGTATGGAAGGCATGACCGAGAATTTCAGATTAAAAAGAGGATTATGCCAAATAGAGACAACATCGTGAATGTAAGAGACCTGGTGAAGATGGAGTCTCAAGGTCATTTCATCCACAGAGTGACTAGTGAGATGAATGTGATGACATGAGATTGGCTTGATGGCATTTAAGGAAAATCGAACTTAATAAATTGATCACATCAAATAAGGCGGCATGATCATGGCGATATGCTAATTTTAGTAGGTGAACTTGGCGACGTGCTTACTTCAGCAGAGAAAGGTTTTACCCCTCATCATATACTACAAAACAAAAATAAACGAAAGAAAATCTATACAATCAAAATTAAACTTTACACACCTCGCAAGAAAGTGAAAAAAATATTTTTTTGGGTGATTGCACAAGTTTATCTCACTATCGCCCAACCAACCAAACGGAAAGAGAGAACAAAAGATATGAGAAAGGGCAATCACCAACCAAGATAACCAAGGACCATGAACATCCCGCATGAAAATCCATAATATGAATAGGAAATCAGACCTCCCAAACCATGAACTCCAAACTTATTTAGTTTCTAAGCCCAAATAATTAGTCCGTGATCTAACACGTCCAAAACCCTCCAGAGAAGTCAAAGCACACAAACAATCCAGGCTAATTTCCCTGACAAAGATGTTTTTTAATCTTTATTCTCCAAATGAAAATTATTTAAAGTTAATTCTGAAACCCATGTTAAGAGTTTTTTCAAAAAGCATTTTTATAAAAACGCTAATACAAAAAGTATTTTCATTTAATATGAATACCGTATGTGTGAACAGAGATAAAATATGTGATTAAAATTAAAAACAATAGATGGCCCACCTCTACAATCACATTTAATCCAACGGCCTTGATCGCCACCGCAAAGGGTTTTCAGGAAATCTGTCGTCAATATTTCAATTCTCTCCACAACCTTAGTTTACCCTTCTCTCTCTCTAGAAAATTAGATTCACTGCCCATACCCCCCCTCTCTCTCTCTATATATATATATCGCTTACTATTCGTTGCTTTATCAATGCTCTGCTCGTAGTTTTGGAAAGAGAGAGAATAAAAATGAGAAGTCCAAACGCTTTTTCAAAAAACATTTTTAGTTTTTTTTTAATATTTTTATGAAAACGCTTTTTGAAAAAGCATTTTTAGTTTTTTCTAATAACGCTTTTTCAAAAAACGTTTTTATGCTCTGTTCACACATATGATATTCATACTAAATGAAAGTGTTTTTTAAAAAAATATTTTAAAAAAAACGTTTTTTGAAAAAACGCTTAATATGAGTTCCGAAATTAAATTTAAATAACTCCCATTTTGAGAATAAAGACTAAAAAAAGTATGTGTCAAGGAAATTAGCCAACAATCAACCCACTTGAAGCTGTGACGTCACAGCTTCATGTGACAACAATGTCACTAGCTCAAGCAAGGAGAACGGGAAAAAGCCACCAGCCTAACAATTCCAAACGACTAAAGAGATCACTAACCAAGAACTAAACAAAAGAGACTAAAACAAAAATCAGTGGTCCAGTACATGGGGCCAAACAAGCCTTAAAACAATTGGTGGTAAACCCACAACAATTACCCAACCCACCGGAGAATCAGTCTACATCAAAATACCGCCGAGAAGCCACAGAAGACGAACAAGGCGCAGAAGCCCCAACAAAGGCAGAGCCCAAATACCAAAGGGCAAAGCCCAATCTGCACCCCTAAAGGAACACCCATAGAGACAAGCCAAAGCCCCAAAAATGGCAAAAATACCCGATTTGGGCCATCTAGAAGGTCAGCCAGCCCAACGAACAAGCAATTTTAGTGATATGCTCAAGAACATATTAGAAAAACAAAAAAATACCCCTTGAATAGCCACCAATTTACCAGCACGCGGCCTCTGCATTTTCCCCAACAGCCACTAGTGCACTGAGAAATGCTACGTTTACAACAAATGTTGTACATGCCTAAAATGATATCGTTTTGGGCGAATGGAAATGGAAGAAACGGGAAGGAGGAGTTTATTTTTCTCCATTCGCTCAAAACGACGTCGTTTGGGCATGTTGTACAACATTTGTTGTAAACGTAGCATTTCTCCTGGCGCACTAACCAGTCTTCGAAAAAATAACAGGCCCGACGTCGGAAAACCCTGTAAATTACCCAAACAAAAAGTTATGGGAATCTCAGACGAGACGCAGGAGCTGCCATGGACAAACCGGGAGCTGCAATGGCCAAGACCTCTATAACATGGCCAGAACCCAAAGTGGCCAACAGCCCATGGTTTTTGAAAACAAGCAACACCCACAAAACTTGATGATTGGATCAGCCCAGCCTACATCCAGCACTAAATACCCAACAAAAATGACCTAAGTTGGCCCAAATGGCCACATAAACCAAGACCCAAAATGGGCACAACTAATCTAACAGATGGCTCTGTCAAAAACTAAAACAACCCACCATTAACTGATGTTGGGTCAGCCACTAAGGCATCTCAAATCCACCTCTAAATTTGGGCCAGCCACAGTACATGAAACACAGCTGGATCACTATGAACACCAGAGCACGGCCAGGACACGGCGCGTACAGCTCAGCAACCCTAAGGAAAAAGGAAAAAGAAGTGTAGCTAGCAACTACTCCTACTAGCATTAGCAACAGGGTAGGGTAGGGTAGGGTAGGGTAGGGTGGGGCTGGGGCAGGGAAAGGGGCAGGGAAAGGGCATTGGCTACCCGCTACCACTCAAAAGTACTCGTAAGCCTTATCAGCATGTTTGTCCCAAATCCAAATTCCTCAGATCTTCCGGTTACAAACAACAACGGTACAGTTCCAAGCACATTCTCTCACTTGTTATAACGGGATCGGTCCTCCAATTCGTCATTGCCACAGTGTATATTGAGGCTTCGTTTGATGATAGTCAATTTTTTTTTAAGCTTGCTATAAAAAAAGTTAATATTTTTTTGACTTTTTTAATTTTTTGACTTTGACTTTATCTAAAAATAAAAAAGTAGCAAAAAAAAAAAAGCAAAACAATAAATTCTAGCTAACTTTTTTACTTATAAGTTTAAAAAAAACGGCTGAAAAGCTGGAAAAAGCTAGTTCCAAACGGAACCTGAGGCTCCGTTGGGTAATGCTTAAAAGTCAAATTTTTTTTAAGCTTGTTATCAAAAAGACCAAGATTTTTTAATTTTTTTGCTTTTTTAACTTTACTTTAGCTAAAACTAAGCAAAAAAACAAAATCAGAAAAATAAAAAAAGCCAACTCTAATTGTTTTTTTTGCTTAATTTAAGCAAAAAAATCAGCCATAAAACTAAAAAAAACTGGTGCCAAACGGAACTTGAGTGCGGCACCACCTCCTAAATCCTCCTTGTGCTTCTCAAATCATTATATGATTCCGTCACTGACCATACCATCATCATCCACTGCCACTCCGAAGCCGATGAGGAGGAGGGACGCTTCCACACTTCCTTCATCTTCTTCAGCAGCTGTCACCGGGCTCTTCTCCACCACCGGATGAGGTCTCTCTCCCCTTTTCCTTTAACTTCATGTTTTGCGTTTTCAATAATACTACATAGCTAGAAAACTACCCACAAAATTACATCTAGGATCACATCCATCTTGGATATGGTTCACATTACACCTACAAACTACACCATGCACTGCACTCTCTCGTAATTTCCGGCAAAACTAGCTTCTTAATGGTAGTATTTGTGTTGCTATTCCTATATTTAGCATTAATTTAGTGCTCCAATGCTATTCTATTTGGGTGGTGGTATTATTTGGCAAAAGGTTTAGCTATAGCTAAATTTTAACCAGGCCATTTGTCTCTCTCTCTCTTGATAGGTCCACAAATAGCATTATGATTTGACTTGTGAAGAAAATAGAAGAAATAGCTTTACATTAACATTACTATACTTTAGCAACTTAACACTTCATAGCATATAACAATAGCTAGCCATAGACCTATCCAATATTGGAGATGCTCTTATTTTCTTGTCTACTTTACATGCTCTGCCTCTCAACTCTCTCTCTCTCTCTCACACACACACATTTCAGCCTATGTCCAGGCTCGGTAAGAGGCTCTAATAGTAACTCAGAGAAAAATTTAAGACATATTTGAACATCTTTCCAATCTGATAATGTCTCTTCAAATGCCTTTTTGCCTCTCTGTTTCCAAATAGTCCAGAACACTGCAAATGGAACAACTTCCCAAAACAATTTAAGTACTTTTCTAAGCTTCCAATCCTGCCACCATCGTTTCAATAAATTGTTCACACAAGATGGTGTAACCCACTGGATTCCCCACCAAACCAGACATTCTGCCAAATGTTACATACATGATGGCATAGTAGTAGGACACCATCGATTGTTTCAATATGCTCTCCACAAAAAGGGCACTACCTCGTCTCCACTCCATCAATAATTCCCAAACTTTGTACCCTATCAACTGTATTAATTCTACCCAGCCATACAAGAAAATCGAACTTTTAAATGGGCAACCTTATTCTAAACGAAATTGAAATTCAGGTCACGCGATCCAAACGGATTTTCAATTTATACGATGACAGAAAAGTAAACTGACCTGAGTGGTGGGGTTTCCACCCTAAACAGTTGGGTCTTCCGGCAATCAACATGAGTGCATCATCAAGTAATAAATTAATTTCTCTCGTATCGTCTTCTTCCCAAGCAGAGTCGTATTCTGAATATTAAACTCCGTTCGATACCAGCACCACTTCTTGTTAAAATGTCAGCCAAACACCTTCTGTATTAGCAGCCACAACAATCTTGGAAATAAAGTCAATAAGCTGTTACTTCCAAATGATTTTATTTTTAGTTAACATAGTTAATAGTGCATTTTGATACAAAACCATGTGGGGTGAATTGGCTATTTTTAAACAACAAGGGTGAAGTGTTCCGGTGTGTGCGTGTAAAATCAGGAGGTAAAATAAATTTTTTCTTTCTTTTTATTTATATCTTTCTAGTCCTTGTGCAAATTCAAAATTCAAATGAAGCATAAAATAAAACAAATTTGTGCTATTTTATGATATGCTCATATATCTAAACAGATCTGAACAAATTTAAAATTCACATCTCAATTTGTTCAAATTTTTTCATGCATGTATAAATCTGTTTTCACCTATTTCGTTTCGCAATCCATCCAACTTTCTGACATAGATATATGCTGCATCAATTTGTGATCTGTAACTTATAAAATTTGATTTCTTTGGTAAAGCTCATAATAAAATCTATAATTATACTAACTAGTAGATCTCATGGTGAGAAATTTCTTTGTGAATGGCTATCATCTAAAATCTTTAAACCAAACTTTTATTACTCGTGTACCCAAATCCCATAATGCTTGTAAAGTCTCCCATTCCCGTCCTATCTCATTATGTAATGTGGCTTGCAAAGTAATAATCACGATTCTCACATATTGTATAAAACCATTTCTGGATCTCATTATTCCTCCAAAGCAAACAGCGTTTGTCCCGAATACATGCATCAGTGAGAATGTGGTCCTGGCCCAAGAAGTTGTGCACACCCTTTGAAATAAGAAGGGGAAAGGAGCTCTCATGGCTATTAAAGTCAATATGGCTAAAGCCTATGATAACGTTAAATGGCCTTTTATAAGTTTATTCAATGGGTGAATGAGTGCATCTCTACTCCCCCATTCCCTATTCTTATTAATGGTGGTTCTGTGGGTCTATTCAAGCCTCGGATATGTCTCCAGTAGGGATACCTCATTTCTCCTTCCTGTTTATTATGGCTGTGTTTGGATCAATAATTTGGTGAGGGAAAATGAAATAGAAATATAAATGAAAATGTTAGATTATCCAATAGTCCCGAACGGTTGGATCGTCTAACTATTCGATTTTTATTTTATTTTCTCTTACCAAATCCTTGATCCAAACGCAGCCTATGTCCTCAGAGATCCAATCCCAATTTGATAATATCCCTTCAAATACCATTTTGTTTCTTTGTTTTCAAATAGTTCACAACACTGTAAATGGAATAGCTTCCTAAAATAATTTAATTACTCTCTTAAATTTTCAATCCTGCCACCACTTCAATAAATCTTTAACAGAAGATCGTACAAGTAACTGGATTCCCCACCAAAACAGACATTCTGCCAAATTTTACGTACATGGCATAGTAGGAGGACATGATCGATTGTTTCAATATGCACTCCACAAAAAGGGCACATCCTCATCTCCAATCCATCAATAATTCCCAATCTTTGTGCGCTATCAACTGTATTAATTCTATCCAACCATACAAGCCATAAAAAAATTGAACTTTTAAAAAAATTTCAAACAATTGAAATTCCTGTCGCGTGATCCAAATGGATTTTCAAACAATTTATAATATGAATTGGCAGAAAAGAAAACACACCTGAGTGGTGAGCTTTCCACATTAAACAGTCGGGTCTTTCAGCAATCAGCATGGGAGATAAAGGCTGTTACTTCCAAACCATTTCTCCTTCCAAATAAGCACCCTGTGCCCATTTCTGATTGTTGATAAACTGATTGAACAAAGCAGTATTCCTATGATCAATCGTCACAATATTTCTCCAAAGCTTAGCATTTTTTGTTTACCTCCATGCTTGGCCACCAACTTCCCAACCGAATTCCATATTTCTCGCACATTACCTGTCCCCACAATGAATCGTTTTCACTACCAAGTCTCCACTACCATTTCAAAAGGAGACATTCATTCATCATTCATGGTGGTGGTTCTCACACAATAAGGAAGGAGGAAGACTTTGTTAAAGAGGGGAAGGACATAAGAGTCTTTTTCCATTTTCACTTAACAGAGTTAATAGTGCATTTTAACCCAAAAGCATGTGGAGGCGAATTAGCTATTTTTAAATCATAGGGAAAATGAATGTTCACTTTCTGTTTTATATCTTCAAGTCCCTATGCAAATCCAAAATTCAGAAATACCATAAAATAGCTCACATCTATTTGCATGTTTTGTTTTCCAATCAATTCAACTTTCTGATGCAGCATTACTTAATACATCTCGGTTTTACTTTTTTGTTAATGATGTTATTGGAAACGTTTCCTGGATTTTTCCACCGTACGTGTAGTCCAGTCACCCACATTTATAATAGCCTCAAGGGGAAGTTAAGAATGACATATTTAACCATTGATCACCCCTTAAGTTTCAACCCATGACCTCCCATGCGATAGTCATACATGTAGTCCCGTTGCTCGCATTTTTGTTGATGATAGTTTCGTAAAAGTGTTAAAAAAATGTTTGTCGGTGCGTATTAGTGTACACATTGCAAAAGTGCTCAAATTTTATCGGTTAAAGTGTTCCCTAATTTAATCATTGCATAATCTAATGCCCTAACTGAAGTGTGGTGAGGTAAGTAGAATTAATTAGCATATTAACTGAAGTGGAATTAATTAGATTAATCATTGCATAATCTAATTAGCATATTAATGTAGTTAGGAGCTGAGTTAGCCGTTGACGATATAACTAGCAAAGGCATTAACAGCTCTATTGCCCATGGAAACTCGATGGCACACATTTGTCTAGCAATGGGTAGCCATGACAAGTCGATGACACACATTTTCCTAGCAATGAGCAGTCATGGCAAGTCGATGGCACACATTTTCCCAACAATGGGCAGCCATGGCAAGTCGATGGCACACATTTTCCCTACAATGGGCAGCCATGGCAAGTCGATGGCACACATTTCGCACCATCGCATTTCGCTACATTCTTCATTGATGCAAGAGCTGAGATATCCGTTTCCGAGAGTCGTTTTGTTCATGAGAGAGCAAGCACCACAAGCACCTAGAAACAGGGCATGGATGTTGCATTCTTGCTCAAGTTCCTTGGCGCGTTTCGCGCTGGGATTCGTTGTTCGACCGGGGAATGAACGTGTCACCCAGAGAACAACATGAGCACACCCGACAAAGGGAACAAACAGGAGGCTATAAAAACTAACATTTTGCTTCCTCGATAGTATCAGACAAGTTCACAGATCATTCTATTAGGCAGGTTTTGACAATGATCCTTTTGCAAGTTCACCTACAAAAACCTTATTATGACCTCTCCTTCCTCTATATGATAAGGTTTAGTGAACTTCTTGTGACGTCGCCGGCAGCGAATTGCCCACGTCGCCGCGATTCGAACACTTCACCGAACCATTCAATCTGTAGGAGCAACGAACGGTGTGTACAAAGGGTAGGGACGTAGTCAACGTGAGCTGATGAGTCGTGCTTACTAGGAATTCCTCGTTAAAGACCAACAATTGCAATGATCTATCCCCATCACGATAAAATTTTAAAGATTATCCGAGCTAGTCGGCCAAGGCTATAAACTCGTTGAATACATCAATGTAGCACGAGTGCGGCCTATAACATCTAAGGGCATCACATACTTGTTATTACCTCAAACTTTTGTGGCCTGAAGGGCCATAGTCCCTCTTAAACAATCACAACCACATTCATTTTATCAGCCAACCTCAAGGCCCTAAAGGCATTACAAGACAGTTTAAGTTAGTTAGAGATTAACTAGAGTTAATACATAACTGTAGTTAAGTTTGTAACTAGTTAGAAGTTAGTTGTAACAAACTCTAGGTTTGTAACTAGTTAGAAGTTAGAGGTAGCAACCTCAGTAACTGTAAGCTCTATACATATTGAGCATCTCTGTAACTCCTATATTGAGATAAATGAAACTTTAGATTTTCTTTATCAAGAATATCTGACCTAAACACACTCTTTTAACAGGTGTACCCAACTTCTCTAATTAGTACATCAATAAGTTCAGAACTTATCCTAGTTTCAACTTGATTTGGTATCTTTATGACAATAAGTATTGGTATTGCTCTGTAATAGTCACCACAACTAGTTTAATGGCGAACACAGTTGCATCTTTTAGCCGTGTTTAAGAATTTTGAGCATGCTGTTAAACTAAGGCATTTTGAGTAAGATCTTTTTGTACATCAAGCTGGCATGGCTGCGATCAAAATAGTTGACCTCACGATAGTGAGTATACACTTACATTATTGAAAGAAAAAAACTCAGAAATTAAAGTGAAATGCGTACCTGAAACGGCTGCTTTCCTAATTTCTTCATGGAAATACGAATTCTTGAAGTGGAACTGAAGTTGGAGCAACCTGTCAAATAACATTTGGTTAGTGTCACATTTCTTCAACAGCGTGTAAAAAAAAGAAAGAAAGAAAGAAAGAAAAAGCATATTGCATCAGCACCAAGTGATCAAACTTTTTTTCAAGAACCTTGATGGTACGAGGGAAATTTTAGTGATTACCAAGAAAAAGGGTGCAAAGGAAGAGAAGACAAAATGAGCCTTACCTCTCAATGTATGAAATGTAACTAAATGCATACCAAGTGATCAACCGATCGATCTACGGATAAATACCTTCTTTCAAATCAGCATAGCAATATAACATCTTACAAGTTGTTGCTTTCTCCTCCAAGACACTATTCTTGATCCCTATTCTTTTGTGTCAACATATCTAATGGTCTCCATACTGCAATAGACATACAACTTTTTTTAGAGCCGCAAATAATTTTCAGCAACAACTACCCCTAAACAACTTCAAAATTTACAAACCTCAACAAAAGCATAGTACGCATGTCATGGAGGAGGAAGAACATAAAGAAACAAAGGATGCCACTATCTTCTCTTTGGCTCATAGTGAGAAATGTTAGCATTACCCATATGATCACAGACTAGAATCAAATACAACCCATGGTAGCAAGAAAAGAACAAATGTTTAAGTTTCACTTTCTTCAAGGGGTGGAACTTCTAAGAAGAACACAATAATAATAAAAAAAGACATAAGGTATCACTGAAAGTGTAAGTTTTTTTACAAAAATATTTCTTTATTGCTCTTTATCTTTAAAACTCAGTCACTTATCTCGTTCCATTTCAACCAAATAAAGGCAACTACAACATTTACTATATTTTTATAGCGACAAGAAAAGTTTTTTTTAAGAAAATAATAATAAGAGTACAACCGAAGCGGAGGACAAGAAGTCCACCCTTCTGTTTGACTTATGGGATCCAATATCAAGGTTTTACCACAATGTTCCCTCTATTAAGCACGAATATAGAGATGAAAGGTACTGAATAAGAAAAAAATTGTGTACAGGAATGTGTGCGAAGTTAACATCGACAAAACATCTTGAATATTAGTCATTCGTTATGTACAAGCAAGTAGTGAAAAATAAAACATGAAGTCCTGTACGTAGCTGATCTAAAATGGCCCCAATACACTTTAAAATGTCTTCTAAACTACCAAGTTTGCTAAGAAACTAACTTAGCAAAATATTTAAAGATGATTGAAGCAATCAGAAAAAGAAAGTAAAATAACTATCAAGACGTTACGATTCATTGAAAATCACTACAATGCAGCTAGAAAAGCTAGAAAGGCATCTGCACTACATCCCCTTTGTTACTCTACAAAGAGATTTTTGTAGATTTCCAACTAAATAAAGGCTTAGCAGCTAGTTTATACAGGAGCCTGACTTGGTGGAATCTCAGCAAAAGGCATTTCACCCAATTGAAAAGTTCCAAACAAGTTTTGGGCACTGAAGTTACCTCCTACCATATGTTCAACTGTGTTTACAATACTTTTACTCAAGGCAGTCATCTTATGTTTTGTTTTTCTTTTTAATGATAATCAAGGTGCCTCCCATTGGACCCACTCCCAGGCTGTCAACTCCTCAAACCGGAGCCTGCAATGTATGGAGCATACCCACTAGTTTGTTTCACTTGTCTAGGTTCAAGCATTGCAAAAATGTTACATCCTTAAATTCAAGGTAAAAACGACTAGGCATGTGAAGCAACCAAAACGTTTATCAGTTTTTTATTCATCATATCCTCGAGTTGGACAGGGGTTGTACAAATCAGAACCCTAACCGCCATTAAAAGGTGCCTAACCGCCATTGGACAGGAGATGAGTTAGCAATTGACAATATTAATTAGTAAAGCCATTAAAAGTTCTATTGGAGCAGATTTTACACCAACGGCTCGTGTGTTACGCAATCATAGCCATGACATTCTCAGCAAGATAGTTTTAGTTAGTTAGAGAGTAACTAGCATTAATACATAACTGTAGTATGGTTTATAACTAGTTAGAAGCTAGTTGAAATGAATAAAAATCTAGATTCTCTTTACTGTGAACATATGGCCCAAACACTTCTTTTAACAGGTGCACATGGATGCTCTAATTCTCTAATTAGTACAATATGTTCAAAAATTTCCCAAGTTCCAGCATAATTTTGGTTGTCTTTATGACAACAAGTATTGTTATCGCTTTGTAACAATCACCGCAACTGGTTTAATTGTCAGCATAGTTTACATCTTTCAACCGTGTTTAAGAATTTTGAGCATGCTGTTAAACTAAAACATTTTGGAGTAGGACCTTTATCTACAGAAAATTTGCTGAAAGAAATAGTCTGGCATGGATGGAAACAAAATAGTTGACCTTAAGCTATTCAATATACCTATTAAATTATTGTAAATAAAATGGGAAATTAATAGTGAACTTGGTACCTCAAAGGGCTGCTGCTTTCCTGATAACTTAAATGGAAACAAAAATTCATGAAGTGGAACAAAAGTTGGAACAACATGTCGAATAGCATTCTGTTAGTGTCAGATTTCTTCAAGAAGCATGATAAAGAAAGAAAGAAAAAAGTATCAAGAGTAAGTGATCAACCTTTTTTTAAGAGAATCTCGATGGCTCGTGTGAAATTTTATTAAATTCCAAGAAAAAAGGTACAAAGGATATGGAGACGTAATAAGCCTTAGCTCTCAATGCATGCAGCCTAACTAAATGCATACAAAGTGATCAGACTTATCAATCCATGGATAAAAAACCTTCTTTCAACTCATCGACAAAGCAACATAACACCTTAGAAGTTGTAGTTTTCTCCTCCCAGACGGTAGACTTGACCCTAAACTTTTGCATCTTCCTATGTAGTGATCTCCTACTGCAATAGACATACAAAGGAGGAAGAACAAAAAGAAACGAAGAAAGCCCCTATAATCTGGCTCATAGCGAGAAATGTTATTACTCATATGATCCATAACTCTTATGAAATACAGCCCAGGATAGCAAGAAACAAACAAATGTTAAGTTTAACAATATCCAAGGGTTGGAGCTTCTAAGAACACAGTAATCAAAAACAAAGACGTAAGGAATCACTTAAACTCTTGAGATTTATTCCAAAAAAGATTTCTTTATTGCTCTTATCTTTAAAACCCCTCACTTATCCCTTTCCATTTCAACCAAATAAAGGAAACTACATCATTTTCCTTTTTTTTTATGATCGGAAGTGAAATAAAAGGATCTTTTCTAAAAGAAAAGAAGAAGAAGAGTACAAAGGGAGTGGAGGACAAGAAAGCCACGCTTCTGTTTGTCTAAAGGGATCTAATATCAATATTTTACCACAGTTAGAGGATAAGAAGTTGGTTTCTTTTTGGAGCTAAAATGGGACCATCTCAAAGTTCCGTACACCTAGAAAAAAAGGAAACGACTTTCAGTTAGATCAGCCCATAAAATATCAGACTTCATTTTGAATAAACACACATAAATCACAAACTATTAAGTATATGGTAGTCCTAAACAAAATATACTCATAAAATTCTATATATAATAAGTGTAAATATATAGTTGTCAACTTGCATACAAAGGTCAAATGAGGAATAAGGACACATATTATTCCTGGCTGTTAACAGTTCTATGAAACCAGGAATAAGGAACAAAATATTATCATAATTCACCTATTGAAACCAGAACAAGTAACTTTCTTCTAAATTCCATTTAGGAATATACTAAAGTCTAATGGGGTTTTCTTTTTTTCTTTTTCAAATAGAATAATCCTTAAATTGCTGATAAATAAGAAGAATATGTTCCTATTTGGCTCCCTTCACATGTTTACTCTTATATCTGATAACAACAGTAAAGAGAACAACAAAACTAGATTCACCTTTTCCTTAGAACCCCAAATTCTGAATGTTGTTAGGAAAACTAATCACCAATCTTGCCACCACTTCAATTGCTTTGACTAGGTTAGAATGACTTGTCATTGTTGAAAACCTGCCAAAGACAAATCTCAGTCACTAACAAAAACATATATCCTTTGCTCTGCTTGGTTGCTAAGAAAAAAGCAGCAAAAGAAATAGCATAACAAAAATCTTAAACATAAACCTCATCAGACCAGTGCACAACCGGTTGTGTTGATTGGGTCTTATATTTACAACTTAGGCTAAAGCATCCAAGTCACAAATACTCCACATGGCATCCAATGCTCCATGCATACCTGAAATTATGCATTCTCCACGTAAAAATTAGAAGCTAGGTAGCTAAACAAAAAGAAAGAGAATGGCCAATGGTCACATAAAGAACTATACCCATCGCTTATGCACTTAACCACAAATCGTATACAGATAAGCTTACCATCTTGGAACAGCTCTGTAGATAAGGTTATCGCATCTGTGGCAACTCCTAAGAAATTGAATTGGTGCACGGTGAAAAGATTTGGGAGCCGCTGCAAAATAGTGTCAGAATTATATGTGTATATATATGTATGTACGGAGAGAGAGAGAGAGAGAGAGAGAGAGAGAGAGAGAGAGAGAAACGCAGTCTGTGAAATCACCTGTCAAATTTCCTGGCAGGAAGCAATGCAGACTGGACGAAGAAGGAAAAGGCAACGCATACTAGGGGAAGAAGAAAGGCAGAGGCAAAAAGAGTTGTCAGTCTAGTGTCAGAACACTTTTAACACAATGCCTCTCCCTTGAGTGATGGATTTTCTTCAGAAAAGACGTTAGTAAAAAAAGGAAGAAAGAAATAAGCACAATGTGAAACAGATTGGTAACCAGAGCATACAATAAATATCACTCAAAGCTTTTTATCATATGCTTTAGCAAAAACTCAATACATGTAGTTACATATTGTAAACGTAAGTACAATCTAATACATCTTGATAGCCAACAAACAACCTTGGAAACCCAATTCTAATTAGGAAAGATAAATACAACCCACAATTGTTGGGATGAAATTAAATTCATTAGGTTCAATACCTTGAACATCCCATTTGAAGAAAAGGTTCCTTACCTCATCTTCAACGTTCGACATCATAAATGGCCCAAGAATGGGACCAATTCATTAGGTTCAATACCTTGAACATCCAATTTGAAGAAAAGGTCCCCTACCTCATCTTCAACGTTCGACATCATAAATGGCCCAAGAATGGGGCCATGAGAGTCTCTGGAAATTAGGTGTCTTATTAAAGCTTGAGACTTGAGGCGTAAACTGCTGAAGGGAGTTCAACAACAATAAAACATAACTGTGAATTGAGAGAGAGAGCAAATTGTAGTTATTCAAATAAGAACAAGGGAAATAGCCTTACCAAGAGTTCATAGCTTTTGAGAATGGGGCATGAGGTGCTCTAGAACTTTACTCTCTTTTTAAAGGCATTTCTAGAACAGCAAAGTGCAGGAAACACTTTCATGACTTCCATTTTTTAGAATAATAGAGATTCATTTTAGATTTCAGGCAAACATTCACCGCTGACCATTGATTCATTCTCAACATAATAATTGAACCATCATGTAATTAGCCACATTTTCTTTAATTTTCAAGACGAATTTGAGTAAAAAAATAAAAAACAAATCAACCATAAACCAAACTCACACGAAAATCCTCCAAATTCCGATTCCTCGATTAGAAAGCTTCATCAAGAACAAAACCATAAAAAGCAATGGTCTTACTCAAATTCGTCTTTAATTTTCAAGACGAATTTGAGTAAAAAAATAAAAAATAAAAAATAAAAATCAACCATAAACCAAACTCACATGAAAATCCTCCAAATTTGGATTCCTCGATTAGAAAGCTTCATCAAGAACAAAACCTTAAAAAGCAATGGTCTTACCTTGTGGCAGACACAGAGTTGTTTAAACCCATGATCATATCTGCCGAGGAGAATTTTAGTTTCAAGTAGTATAAAGACGTCAAAAAACTTTCAGAGAGGGCATGAGTTATTGCTAGATGATCCATTGAGAGAGGTTGTATGTTTAGAAGATCTATTTACCTAAAAATAGAATATATAGGAAAATGCCTTGGTTCAATTCTTTTCAGCCTAACCATTTTTGTTTCACGATTCTTGGCATATACCAACAAAACTCCCCATTTGGTCAAAGACTTGTTCATAGAATGAAACTGCATCACATTATTACTCATCAATATTTTTCGAGAAGTTTCTCTTGAACACATTCCAATTCGAAAATACAAAATTCCATGAACTTTAAGCTAAAAGAAAAATATTGACGTCTTGAAATTTGCAAAAAACTATATTATACATGTATATTACTATTATTAAAGAATAATGATAAGCAAGAAAAAACAAAACAACAGCAGGACCACAACCCCCACCGAAAGCTTAAAATATATCTCATTTCAGCCTAACCATTTTCTTCTAGAGTTCAACTCATCCATGGACTTGCAGTTGACATTCAAATAGGTATGCTCAAACCTCTAATGCGTTGCCATTTAAATGCAACATAATTCGTCGTACAACTCCCTAAAATTTAGTTGATAAAAATTTTAAGTTGCTTAGATTTGTTGGAGATGGACTATGATATTCCTATATGACTAACTGAAAAGATGATGATGACTGAATTTTAACAACGGAAATAGAGACCAAGATCAATGTTCAAGAAGCCAAAGTTTTTGAGGTCTACTACATTTACTTTGTTATGGATATCCTCAAAATTTAGAGATTTCTTTTTTGGGTAAGTAACCACCCAAATTAGAGCTTTTAATGATACAAGTATACTGCCGCAATCTAGGTCTCAACCATTGTCATCCAATTTATATTAACAGTGCTCTAACCATAAGCCCTATCTAGTAGTGTACATTCGATCAAATTGTAGAACTTTCAAACCTAATCTTAAACCAATCAATCTAAGACACTTGTTTATATTCTTTTAGACTAAGTTTGCTGACAGGAAAATCCTCACAAATATTTAACCCCCCAAAAAAATCCTCACAAAGGACCAATTCAGATAGTTAAACAACCTTTAGTTTATTAATTGAGGGATACAAATCAAGTTTTATTGTTATATAATCATGTCACGTGACTTAATTTACAGAAACAATCTTTAACAACTGTGGAATGAAAACTGTAGGTAATTCCAGTTTGGAGCACTGGTTTGCCAAATATGATCTCCACTAGAGCAGCTTAAGAAGAAAAGAGAATCAGAAAATATTTAAACCTACGACTAGCCATGTGAAGCAACCAAAACGTTTATCACCTGCTTAACAAACCTAACATTCGTCAGATGCTAATGCATTTGATACCAGATGCCTCTAACTCCTTAGACCCAAAGTTTGACTACATTGTTGTAGCCATTGAAGAGTCTAAAAATTTAGACTCAATGATGGTTGATGCACTCATGGGTTCGTTGTTAGCCCACGAAGAATGACTTGGCAAGAAGAAGAAATAGTAGTTGGAGCAAGCTCTACAAGAAAAACTTTCCTTGAGGGAGAAAGAAGGAAATCAAGAGCAAAGTCAAAGAGGAAGGGGTTGTGGACGTGGACGTGGATGTGGATGTGGACGTGGAAGTGGTCGCAGAGGATGAAGTGGACAAGGTCGTGGAAGAGAAGAAAGCTATAGCCGGAATAAAGATGGAATAAGCCAAGATTCATACCGTCCAAGTTCTATGGAAGACGGTATGATGATGAATCTCAAGTTCAATGTTACAATTGCAATGAATATGGCCATTATACTTCCGAGTGTAGAAATGATTCTGTTGAAGAGAGAGCAAATTTGGTTGAAGACAAATTTGAAGAAGTGGAGCCAACTTTACTTTTGGCATACTAAGAGGGGGAAAAAGGAAACGATAACTTGCGGTACCTTGACGCCGGTGCAAGCAATCATATGTGTGGAAGAAAAAAAAAATGTTCGTGGAGCTTGATGATTCCGAACATGGAAAAGTCACTTTTGGAGATTCCTACCAAATTCCGATAAAATAGCAAGGTAACATTTTGAATCGTTTAAAGGATGGGAAGCACAAAGTTATTTCTAATGTCTGCTATGTGCCAAATATTAAAAGTAATATTTTGAGCTTGGGGCAGCTCTTAGAGAAAGCTATGATATTCGCATAAAAAGATCATACTCTTTCTATAAGAGATGGAGTTCGAAATTTGGTTGCCAAGGTTCCCATGACAAGAAATCGGATGTTTTTGCTAAACATTCGAAGTTATGTGGCTAAGTGTTTGAAAAGTTGTGTTAAAGACTCCTCTTGGCTATGGCATCTCCGTTTTGGGCACTTGAATTTGGAGGACTAACAACGTTGTCTAGGAAAATGATGGTGAAAGAACTTCCTTCCATTAACCACCCACATCACCTTTGTGAAGCATGTCTTTTTGGCAAGCAATCTAGAAGAAGCTATCCCAAAGAAGATGTTTCAAGGGCAAGTGAGCCTCTTCAACTTGTTCATTCGAATATTTACAGACCTATCAACCCACCATCACTTAGTAAGGACCGTTATTTCCTGCTTTTCCTTAATGATTTTAGCCGAAAAACGTGCGTTTATTTTCTCAAGGAAAAATCCGAAGTTTTTGGAGTTTTCAAGAAGTTCAAGGCCTTTGTTGAAAAGCAAAGTGGGTATGAAGTGAAGGCAATCCGATCCGATAGAGGTGGTGAATTCACATCTAACGAATTCAAAGTTTTTGTGAAGAAAATGAAATTCGCCATCCTCTAGTGGTTCGAAGATCGTCAAAAGAAAGAACCGAACCATTCACAACATGGCCCGAAGTGTGTTGAAAAACAAGAAGATGCCCAAGGTGTTTTGGGAGGAAGCGGTTGATTGTGCCATTTATTTGTCAAACCACTATCCCACTAGAAGTGTTCAAGATCAAACACAACAAGAAGCATGGGAAGGATTCAAGCCAAGTGTCTCTCGTTTGCGAGTTTTGGGGAGTATTGCCTATGCACATGTGCCGGATGAGAAACAAAGCAAGTTAGATGACAAGAGTGAGAAGTATGCCTTCATTAGGTATGATTCGAAGCAAAGGCTACAAGCTCTACAACCCAATCAATTGCAAGATCATTATCAGTAGAGACGTTGAGTTCGATGAAGCAGCTGCATGGGATTGGAACAATTCACAAGAAGATTATGACTTTTCCCTTTCTTGGAGGAAAATGAGCAAGATGATGTTGCTTGAAGCAACCCATCTCTCCACCACCATCACCACCACCACCAACAACAACAACAACAACTCATGTTCAAACAAGTCCATCATCATCCGAAGCAAGTTCAAGTGAAAGGTTGCCTCGCATGAAAAGCCTTCAAGAGATCTATGATGCTACGGAAGAGGGAACTCTAAGAATTAGTGATTTAACACTACTTTGCCTCTTTACCGTTATTGAACCTATACGCTTTGCGGAAGCGGAACAAGACAAGGTAGAGGCATGCAATGAATGGGGAGATCGAAGCAATTGAAAGGAATGGCACATGGCAACTAGTCACTCTTCCTAGAGGTCAAAAGGCGATAATGGGTGTACAAAGTCAAAAAGAATGCTAAAGGTGAAGTGGAAAATTACGAAGCAAGGTTGGTTTCCAAATGCTATAATCGAAGACCGGGTATTGACTATGATGAGGTATTTGCACCCGTTGCTCATTTGGAAACACTTAGATTGCTTATTTATTTGGCCGCTTTACATGGTTGGAAAATTCATCAAATGGATGTCAAGTTTGCTTTTTTTAAATAGTTTTCTTGAAGAAGAGGTATGTGTTCCCATATATTGTAACAATGTAATAAAGATTGACATCTAGATAGTTAAAAAGACACATATAGGGACACAAGGGAGTCCAAAAAGAAAAAAAGCTTGTACTTATGCCAAAGTATTAGATTATATATTGCAAATATAATGCCAAAGCAAGATGTTTTCTTTCATATGCTATTTTTGTTTTCTATAATACATTTATATTACCAAAGCTATTTCAAAAAGGGAGTGAATATAATTGAAAGTTAGAACAAAAGACTACTAGCAATAGAATAAAGATAGGGATACTATAAAATACTTCATATTATACTCCAATGGAGCAAGAAAAGAAATATATAGAAATAGAGACATAGGTATAACTTGTTACATTTTCTAAGGCGGCCTATCATCACATGATTCAGATTACATTGTGAATGTCAGACACTTGATGTTTAGGACGAGAACTATTGTCCATTCAGCTGAATGACTAACAAAACAAATGAGGAAGACTTTCTATTCCTTTTGACAAATTAAGTGACACAACAAAAGTTCAGTGAGTCAAAAAATTAACACGCAAATTGACATTAAAAAGAGAGAGGCAATTTAATGCTGAAGTCTAGCTATCATTTAATTGATACCGCAACTGGGAGAAAACTTAGTAGTGCCTTGGATAAAGTCGTCTCCAAATAATTGATATGGACAAGTCATAAATTTATACGGATGCTGAGAACAAACCACTTATGAGGCAAAAATATGAACACTAAACAAACAATATTTTAAGATGGTTCAAGGAAACCATGACATTTCTAATTGAGGAAGGCTAATTTCTAGAAAATTGGGTAGCAGCTTAATCTCAAACTACCCTTGTGAAACACCTTTATAGCACATAAAAGACACCCTTGCCCATTCTTCAATACAGTTATAGTGTCAACATTGAAAGGAACAAAACTTTATCACCTTGTGATAGAAGACCTAGTAATAAGTCTACGTAATTTTGTACAGAATACTGATATAGAGATGAGTGAAATTAGATGATAAGAACCCATACAATTCCAGGAGTGGGAAAAATTGCGATAATCCTGTGAGAAAAAAATAAAATCAGTTCCCTGCATAAGAGCTAGCCAAAAGGTCAGGAAAAAAACTACATTCCAATGTATGAATATTTGTGAAAGGGCCAGACACAGGCCAACTAGCTAACGTAGTGTTAAGGACAAAGATATGATAAATAAAAGTTGTAAAAGCTATACCAAATGGCAAATGAACATCAATTGAGTACATTCTATGCATGATGGAAGTCAATTTCAGGTTCCTCCATTTGAGAGAGGCCAGAAATCAATTAGGTGCAGAATTTTGTCCACAACATAGGAGCTTAAAGCTTTAGCCGCCAGTTAAATCCATTTCAACTAGAGATAAGATCTTGTCTGTAGTTGAGTCCTTCTCCTGATGGACAGAATTGTAAGCCCAATTGTCTTAATAAATATGCAGTTGTAGAATGAAAAAATAGTACCTGAATTCTCATGATCTCAAAGCTAACACATTTCAAGGTAGAGCCAAGGAAGGAAAAGATCACAGTTGTAGCTCTCCTCGGAACTTCACAGCATGGCTCTTTGTCAATATCAGTTCAAGTTATTCCTCATTTTTCCTTTTACCTTTCGGAACTAGGATAAAAACAGCAACAGGTTGCAGGTCAAATTAGGTTGCAGGGATGGTATGAGCACTTGAACTACTTCAATCACTCTAGTCATTGCATTTCCACACTGCATTAACAAGATTACCAAAAACACTTGTCTTCTGAATGAACCTTAATAAGTATGGAAAAAAAGAGGTGATGGTTCTTATCCACTAGGGGTTTGCGTCTCAATATACTATTTTTGACTCAAACCCAATGAGATGATTACAATTTGGATTTGAATAATTCGTTAGAGCTAAACCCAACCCATTTGCATCACTAGCCAAATCTCAAATGAACCTTCTAATATTCGGAAAAAAATCATGCTTCATTTATGTTTCTATCAAAATTATTTGTGATAGGACTTCAACTGACCACTAGAAAACCAGATAAATAAGTTGTACCGGCTCGTTAGATTACAGTCAAGATTGCGAACGCTTATCAATAGGGAAAAAAACACAACACAATCAAAAATCAAAATTATGACTTTCATTACACAGTGCAGGAAACTGACCTCTTACAAAGTGGCCATCAACATTGCCCAGATCTTGGCTTTGATCTCATCAGGAACCTCAGTAGCTTCCAACGGCTTAGGAGGAGCTTTAGCATCTTAATGTGAACTTGATAAATCCAGAGAAGCTTCTCTACTAATACCAGCCAGCACCAATACTTCCTCTGAGATTTTGGACCTGATCTCCCCCTTCCACGATGCCTACTAGCTTTCTTCTGACTTGAGATATTTTCCGATGCCTACTAGACTTCCACGATGAAAGTGATCATCATCAGATGAGCTCTTGTGCTTGTGCCTATGCCAAGATGCTGTGTTCTTGGCAGAAGAATGGCGCTCCTTGTGCTTATTCCTGTCCCTACTGAGTCACGAAGAATAATGGGATCTTTGATTTTTTGCTTGGATGCTTGTGATGTTATCCTTATAGTCCTCATGTGATGAATGATAAGTTCGATGCTTTTTTCTGAGAGTGCTTGGGATCCCTTCCGTCTTCATCGCCTTCTTCTCCATCTTCTTCATGTGAAAACCTTTCCTCTTTATATTCTTATTTGCCTTCTTCATGGAAAAAAAGGGCGGGAGCAGTGCTTCTTCTTTGAGTGCTTGCAGGTACTCTTCTTGCAGGAACTACTGTGAATCTCACAGTAGTACCTTCTCAATTTCATTCATGGTACTCATCAGAATATTTCTTCTAAGATTTCTCAATTTTGTCTAAAGTAATAACATCTAAAGGAACAGAAATGTCTTCTATTTCTTTGCCAGCAAGATCAACAACCCAGTCACCAGACCTGGAAACCCCAGTTCCTTGTGGTTCTATTGATACACTATGCAATGATCCAGTTTTGGTAGGCGCAACTCCACTTTTTAATATGGCAACATTGTTACCCATTTTAACCTCTCAGCTTTCAGTGTTTGCTCTCAAGTCAAGTGTGCTTCAGGGGAGTCTTTTTCATTTGCAGCTTCAAGAGCTGCAGTCTTTGTGATAGCCTCAACTAGGACAGGAACACTATGACCAAGGATTCCGAAATTAGGATTCTTGATACCCCAATTACGGCAGCCTGAAGAATAACTGCTCCTGCTGCAACTGCATCTACATTGACTCCAAACTGTGGCTTGGTGGCTTTGGAAGGTGGGTCTGGGGTCCATCATTCTTTGACTTTCCAGTTACCATTTTAAACTTCTCTTTCCTGTCACCATCATATGGAATGTCATAAGCAGCACATCCTTAGGCCCGCAGAATCAATTTCCTTACATAGGTGAGTTTTCTTGTCAAGCCCATTCACCACGGAACCGTCCTCAGAATCCAGCTCAAACCATTCAACTTTGACTGGGAACAAAATCGAAAAAGATCATAAAGCAAGTGGAGATGAGAAAATTATTGAACTTCAGCATGTCAACGCATAGAAAAGTTGAGCATTAACTCCAACTTAGCAATATTTGCATTAAAAAAAAGAGGCAAAATTTTGAAGGACCCAATAGAGATCTGAATTAGAACATTACTATCGTATGACCCTTGCCTATTGCACACCAAACATTAACCTCACTGAGACATACTTGTTAGAGAGTGCTAGTTTTCTACAAGGGAACCAAACATATCATAGATCTCAATTCAGAGTGCTTAACCAAGCCGCCATAATCCCATGAAATTGCTAACACTAAAAAAATTCAAAATATTTTTTACAAATTTTGCAAAAAATTGGCACGGTTTCAAAAATGCAAATAGACCAAGGCCAAATTCCTAATCAGTTAAAGATGTACACACAACAGATACATTAACTTCTAACTAACCAGAACATTAAGCCTTGACAAAAAGTGCAGCTTGATGACAACTACCTATAGCACCAGAAACCAAAATAGAAAAGGTCAGCATGCCCTTTTGAATTCAACAAAGGCCTGTCAACACAAAAGCAACAAAATACAATGAACTCTGATAGTAAACGCAGAAAAATGTGACATCTGTAGTTTTTTATTTCAGAATATGCTTACACATATGAAGGTTTTGATTTCAGATTATGCTTGTTGTAAAGTGGCTTTAGGCACAGGTTATTTGCTGGTATGCTTGTCCCCAAGTTCCAAGTATGCTTGTGGGTCTTCCAAAGGATTTCACTGGCAGTTTTCAGACTTGACCATGGTTGATAATATGATTGTATCGAACAAAAAGCGGAGGGGGATTGTTAATCAGATAATTAAGAAAAAACTTATTGGGGATACTTTAAAGAAATAAATTTTAGTAAGTGGTGACTATTCTAGATTGTAAAAAATATTCAGCTGCGAACAAATAGGCAGCCATCCACGGATGCTCACCTCCTCTTAGCCAATCTGTACATTGTATGAAATCAAGAAATTAAATGAGTAGAAGGGTTTTGAATAGGATCAAAGAGTGAAATAGAAGAGTAGTAATGAAATCAAGAAATTAAATGAGTATCAAATTAAACAAGGGTTTTGAATAGGATCAAAGAGTGAAGTAGAAGAGTGGTAATGAAATCGAAG
>BRYF01000013.1:14542500-14547500 GCA_030159135.1 Actinidia polygama
TGCCGTTGACCGGAATCACCATGGAAATCCACCACGAAGAAACCCAAATCTCCAAGAAAACACAATTGTTTGGAACCCACAGCCGCACCTTGAAACTCGCACAACATGTGGAACTCCAGATTTGGAACTAGTATTGATCTTAGAGAGACAACGACCAAAACCAAAACAAAAACAACTTCAAAACCCACCCAACAAAATGTAAGTAACCCATCAGAAATTAAGCATCGTGAAAGCAGTGAAGTACGCCAAATCTCAGAGGAAACCGAAAGAGAGAAGCTCTCCCCTTCACTCGAAATCTCAGAGAAGCCATCTCTCTTCTCTTCTCTCTCTCTCTTCTTGTTCTGTCATTTTGCTTCTCTCTCTCTCTATAACGGATAGTACCGTTAGGGCAAGAGTGCTGAGCAAGTCAGGTAAACGCGAATTTAAAAAACTTTAATCAAATTAGCTACCTTTTGTGAAAATAGAAAACGTTGATTTGGAAAACTCGAAGCACGTGAGACTACATGATTTTTCATAAAGCTTATTTTCAAAACAATAAACAGAATTCTATAGACAGTAAATTATAGCTATATCCAGAATTATGAATCGGTTTCACTTTGCACCCTTCAACTACAAAACTCGACACTTAATAACCTCCTTAAAGTATTTGCGGTTTTGTTGACCCCCTTCTGTCAGCAAGGCGTTAGGAAATTGGATGCCAAAAGTCATGCGTGAGGCTAGACAAAGATTTTTGATTGAAATATCCCCATTCCTCTACCAGATGTGTGTTGATAGAGATCATAACCAAATTCAACCCAAACTCACGTAATAAGTTCACTTCAATCATCAATTTTAGGTTAAAAAATGGTAATGGAAGCACTCCAAGAAGACATGGGCGGTGAAGCCACCTCACAATACACCAACCACCCCTTTAAAACCACCGTCCCCTCCTTCAGATCCGACTTGGTGCCCCCAAATCCACCTCATTAAAACATGACACATCATCTTTACCATTACTCCACACTAACCACAATGGTTCACAATAAACGGTATAATGCAGCTTGGGCATTTCATCAAATACCTTTTCTTCACACCTAGAAGAGGAAAGAAAAATGAGGATTTCAACTAAAGCATTTCATCAACACCTTTCCTTCAATCCCATATCATCTTCAATCCCCGAAAGATAGGGGTTTTGGTAATTTCTTCATATCTCCAAACACATTCATCTCAACAAACACAATAACACTTGCAAAATTGGTAGATAAGATTCTCCCAAATAGGCCTTTTCCAGTGAAGAAGAGGGAGAAGTTCGCGACGGAGGAGGATGGAAGTGAGAGGCCTGACGTAGAATATATTGTCTTCTTGTTTATGGGCAAAATTGGAACTTCGCGAATTTTGTTAACGTGTCCATTGAATTCTAGACGCAAATAGTTTAAGGGGTTAAGTGTTGAGTTTTATAGTTTGACAGGGTAAAGTAAAACTGAGTCATAGTTCCGGGTTATTTGTAATTTACCCTTCCATCTTCTGTAATTGATCCAACTAACTTTTTTGGTAAATTACACTCACACCCCTCTATTTTATTGAAATCTGACTAACACCCCAACCAGTCACCATCCAACACAAATCCAATTTTCAATAACCCCAAATTCACCACAAATCCAATTTGGGCCTCTTTTTTGTCCAAATCATGGACGAAAATCTGCAAGACTGTAATTAGATCAAATTGATAAAAAATTATTGGTGAGAGATGACATAGATACACTTAATAGCTTGGGGACTACATAAACAATTTGGCTATAGTTTAGAGGTAAAAGTGAAATATACCTTAAATTTTGTAGGGTAAAATTCATTTTTTTAAAAAAATACAACTATTTCTCCGGTAATTTATGAGATTGTAATAATCTCTCTTACTTTTAAAACTATTATTCAAATTCCTCTTGCAACTAATTTTTGTGTAAAAATGATAACATTGTCCTTGTGTTTATGGCTTTCAAATCTATTTTCTCAATAAACTAATTAAATAAATATTATTTTTTAAAAAAAAATTACATAAAATTTATTTTTTAAATGTGTTTAGATTAGAAGCACTTAAAAAGTAAAATATTTACATTTTGATTAGGAGTACTTAAAAAAATAAATTATTTAGATCAATTTTTTTTTAAAAAAATTGCTTATTGCTATGTTATGAAAACCAGACCGATAAGCGAATCGAAAAAGGGACCAGCTGTGGACGGGTCACCGGTTCAACCGTTGAGTCAAATTGAAATCGAACCATGATATCAAAATACGTCATCTACAATTTTAATGTATAAAATTACAAATATAGGTATAAAAGTTGCAAGAAAAATAACTAAAAATGCCTAATTTGTTTTTAGTGTTTGTTCCTACATTTTTCTTTGTTTCTAAACAAAAAATATCATACATACATTCGTCACAATTTGACAAAAAGCATCATTTCATTTTTATTGGAGTTCTTTTTATTTTTATTGTGATTCTTTTTAAGATAATCCTAGCAATCATGTCTTTTGTGATAAAATTCTTCAAAAGTTAGGGGAAGCAAACTTGGTCTTTGTTTTTACGTAAAACATAGACGTACATTGTTCTTGGTTCACTGGTTTCACTTTTTTTTTTACCTGTAGTCATAACATAGACAAGGGAAGAAGAAGAAACAACTAATTGAAAGCAAAAAGAAAACACAACAAAAACATGTGGTTTTACTGGCGTTTGAAGTTTAAAACTTAGAATGCAAAAAGTGCCTTGTGCTCAGTTCCCACATCGATGGAATATAAGGTTGGAAGACTGGCGTTTCGTATTTAAAGTTGTCCCCTTACTGAACTTTAACCTTGTGAGCAATTGACAGTTTTTATCAGTATAGTTTAAAAGTTTTTCTTAACCGGCCAGTTAAAGTGATCCTCAGCCGGTTTATCCGGTTTTGTGGTTCAACCACGGATCTGAAAAAGAGTATTAGAAGATGGAAATGAGACAAGATGTAATGGCATTAGAACAGAAGAAACTAGTCATAAATCAGAATAACCATATAAGAAACATGTGATAATATTTGGCTACTTACACATTAGGACTTGAATCTAGCCAGTAAGGAATAAGAAACACATCTACAAAAGGTACAAAACTACTAAAACCAGGACTGAACCAATGGCATCAGCATCAATGCACGTGTTAAAAACTTCAGTAGCGGTGGAGGTACTGAGGTGCCAGATTAGTAAAGGGAAGCAAGGTAAAGAGGTGATAGTTGTTTGCAAGTGAGGCCCCTCGGTAGTCATATTAGAAACCTGAGGGCCAATCTCAGTGCCATCCGGATGGAAAATCTTTTGAAAGTTTGTGTGTGTGTGTGTGTGTGTGTGTGTGTGTGTCAGTATTGGGGGGAGTTTTTTTTGCCAATTCTGCTTGTGTGGCCAAAATACTTGTATTTGTTAGATTAAAGAGAAAGACTTGCTCTGGTACTGGGCTTCTATACCTGCCATCCTGATGGGAGGTCTTATGAAAGTTCGTTCAGATCGGGCTGCTGCTGCTGGTTGCCATTAGCAAGAGATCCTGATGAAGTCTGTACATTTTCACCGCTAAATTAAGCTCTCTTACGCTTCACCCGTTCACGCTGCATAATGAAAGACCCAATTCACATAGATGTGAATAGGAATGAATGGTCATTACCAATAAAATAAATAAGTAAATATTTAAAGAATGCATGCGCATGAAAGAAAGAAAAGTGAACAAAAAAGAAAGGCACACAAGAAAAGAAACACTCTCTAGGCAGCCACTTTTCAGCCTCTGATGAAAGTAGATGCTTGGTCATAAGCGCAAGCAGACATCAAGTGTTGGGCTTAAGCCCAATTAGGAGTCCAGCCCATGAAGGGCAAGCCCAAGAAGCCCATCAGAAATCCAAGCCCAGCCCAAATGAATAGTGAAACACTATTGGGCCCAAGCCCAATAGCCCAAGCCCAGCCCATCAGGAGGCCCAAGCCCATATGAATAGTTACCAATTGATATTGATAAGAGGAAGCTGCGTATATGTGTGTTTGCTGTCTTTGTTGACAGAAGAGAGAGCAGCAGCAGCAGAGTCCAAGATGAAGGCTGCACCGCCTTCCCCAATGTCAAGATTGGTGGCTTGGATGAGCTCATGGCTGAGCTCATCGTCCCCTCTCCCTCCCTATAAATCAGAGTAGATCAGAGAGGTAAGAACAGTGTGGGTTGCAGAAATGTAGGGGGCTGAGGTTTTGTTGTTAGGTGCACACAGCATGTTGCTGTGTGCACATGGGGCTGGGGGAGTATACAGAATATGTGAGATGTGGTGCTGTGAGATCTGAGAGACAGTGAGATTGATGAGAGATGAGAGGAGTGTGATCTCCTCGGTTTGTATGTAATTCATTATATGTTAGTGGATTATTTGTTCCTCTCCGTGGATGTAGGCAGATTGACAGAACCACGTAAATCTGTGTCTCGTATGTGTGGTTGATTTAGTTAGATGTGATTGGTGACAGGTCCTTGGGCACAACATCAAGAAGCAGCTCTGCAACTCTAACACACCAATAACATTAGTGACAAACCATGCATGACATTCACCAGTCATATACAAGTCACAAGGATGTGCTTCCGCATGTGTACGAGTTTGCATGAGAGAGAGAGAGAGAGAGAGAGAGAGAGAGAGAGAGAGAGAGATCGTCAACAGAGATGCAAAAATAAAATAAAATAAACTTCACGCAGAGCCTTTATTAAGCATTTTGGAAAACGTTTTTGGTCATAGGTACAGCAAACGTCAAGCAGTATCTATGCAGCTTCAAAGCATCATTTCACTTACCAACAACCAAGTATCAATTATTGGTTTAAGATTCATACCAGTCACCACCCAAAGGCTAAAAATTGGCATTAGCTTTAGCATCCCCACTAGCAATCTGCTGGGCATGCCATTCCTGCAATCAGAAGGAACTTAAGGCACAAGACTCAACTAATGTGTTTATATATATATATATATATATATATATATATATATATGGATGGGTGGGTGG
>BRYF01000013.1:14552500-14557500 GCA_030159135.1 Actinidia polygama
AAAAGGGTTATGTGATGATAAATACAAGTAGTGGGGACAATCTGCTCATGGATTATACTATATAAGGGGGGGAAACGTGAAATTTGGCTTATTATTAAGAAAACTTTTATTCCTATCTCCTGACGTGACTAATAAATTTTTATTATTTTTTACTTTTATCACCAATCTTACCCCAAAAACTTTTACTTTTCCATTGATCATTTAATTATTTTTTCTTCTTTTAATATCACCTTTTAGTTATTTATTTAAAAAAAAATTATCAAAAATTTTTAATTTTTTTTACTTTCACCTTCTGAATTTTTATATATAAAAATATTTATGATAAAATTTTATAATTTTTTTTATTCTCACCTCCAGTTTTTATAAACGAAAAAAATATAGATCAAAATTTTTAATGTTTTTTTTAAATTTCTCTCAATTTATAAAACTTAATACAAAACTAATTAACATAATTTTTTTTGAGAACATTAAAGAGAAAAATTCAGATTTGTTATTTGAGATTATCTTTAAAAATTAATAATGCATTTTTTAAGTGTCTAACTACTAAAAATGAGTTATTAATTTTCAAGGATAGTCTTAAATAACAAATCTGAATTTTTCGCTTTTGTGTTTTTAAAAAAATACATGTTTTTTTCTTTTATAAAAAACTAGAGGTGGGAGTAAAAGAAATTATAAATTCTTTTTATATTAAAATTCGGAAGATTAAAGTAAAAAAAATTAAAAAATTTTGATTTTTTTTTTTTCATAAATAATCAAGAATTGGTATTAAAAGAAAAAAAAATTAATGAATCCAAAAAAGAGAGGAGGAGAAAGGTAAAATTAATGAAAAATTTGAACCACCCATCACATCCTCACACCCCGTGTCAGGGGTTTGGGATGCGAAGTGTTCGTGAAGGCAACGGCACAGTGTTGGTTGAGAGTCATGGTGTTGTACAAAAGTAGTCTGTCTCTGCTCTTGCAATTTGGTGCAGTTACAAAGGGTAAATGTGTACATTCATAGGTACCGCAGCAACATGCGTTGATTAGTCTCCGTGTTTGACCGGTAATCAGGCTGTCAGTGGCTGATTTGATAATAGTATAATGGGATGATTTGATAGAGTATGATGGAGTTTTAGGAGTAGTGCTATGGGTACCCCAATATTATAGTCCAAATGTATATTTGGGTGAGGTGGAGTATTTGGATTGGCTGAGTGTGGGGTTCACCCAGTCATGTCAGCCAATTCAAATGCTCCACTTTACTCAAATGTGCATTTGAGGTGCAACATTAGGGTACACATAGCATTTTCCGAGTTTTATATACCCCATAGCACGGCAATCATATGAAAAGGGGAAGGAAAATGCTATATCTTCATTTATACACAAATTAAATTTAGAATCATGCGAAAATATTATTTTTTTTAGGAAATTTATTTCTACACTTCTTAGAGTGTAGAAATTATTTTTTGAAGTGTAAAAATCATTTTTTATTATTATTATAAATAAATAAACATAAATTATTATTCTAGAATAAATTATTATTTGTTCCGAGTAGTAAAATTTTTGTTAAGACTTCACATTTTTCTATTGAAAAAGAATTATGGTGGATCATAATAATACGGGGATGGGGATCTGTGTTAGGGGATGAGTGGTTGCGTGGGAATCCCTTTGGCTTTTGGGTATGAAATAAAGGCATCGCTTCGTAAATAATGTTTTGGATTTTAGTTTAGGTGGTGTTAATGCCACGACACATTTGTTTAGTGCCACTTTTTCACTGTCTGTCTGACTACTTTACCACCCCTTTTTACACTTACTTCTCTCTCTCTCCTCTGTTACTGTTTTTTCCCACTGCAAACCCACTTTTCTCTCTCCTCTGCACTATTTTCCCTCTCTTTCTCCCCTCTTATTTTCATTGAGATGCATCTCTTCGCCTTTTCTCTCCAATTTTTTGTCAACTCCAGAGCAACCACAAAACCCATTTTTCTATTTCTCCTTTATTCTCTCTCGCTAGAAACCAGTCACCGCAGCCTTCATCCAACCGCTTCAATTCCATCCCTCATGTGGAAACTTAATTATATCATATGGATAACTTAAAAAGAAATTGAAAAACGTGACTCATTTTTTGGCCAATTAATTCCATCTATCTCCATGTTTGATGTTAGCATGTTGCACATCGCCCCTTTCTGTGTTAAAAAAAATTAAGATCATTGTAGAAATTCAGAGATGGGTATGCTTGAGTCAAATATTAATTGCAGCAATAACCATCGTCATCAACAATCTCAGATTAACTTCAAATCCAGAGCCCATCTCTAGTGGTCTCCTTGATCGGTCCCAAAGGGTGAGAAGAACTGGAATAAGAGGAGCTGAAGGAAGGAATGAGAGGGAAAAGAGTGAAGGGGAAGAGAGTGAGAGAGAGAGGCAGGTTAAAAGGCCCTGTTTGTGCGTGTTTGGTTTGGCCATTTAACGTCGGACTAATAGTCCGGTAGTATTAACAATATTTTCAAATGGTGGTATTGTTAATACCACGGAGACATGGTATTAACAATATCATCCTACTATGTGGGCTCAAATTGACAAAATTATCCTTAATATTTGTATATTTGTGTAATTAAAGGGTAAGTATGAAATTTCATGAAAAAAATTCATAATTTTTTGGATATTATTGATCACATTACCCTTGATATTTACTAATCTCACTGTCTAATCCCGTAAAACTAAACAACCACGGTCAGACTATTGCCCTTATTGCTAATCCCTACTCATTATCAATGTCAATTCTAATCTCACCTCATACTAATCTACCCAATCTTATCACACTTATCAAGCAGGTGGAAAAAGTAAATGCGTCGTGGCATTAACCCCACCCTTTAGTTTAAGCCAACCGAGACCCAGCTTGGTTTGTGTGCCATTTGTTGGATCAGTACGTTGCTACACCCACGGAGTTTCAGGATTTTGCTTTGCTTTTCTTTCCTTTTCTTTTTTCTTTTTTAAACTTTCTCATATGATAAACTAACTCTTTGACCCCTCAAAGTTTCCCCTGATTTCCAGTTTTACCCTTGATTATTATTTTTTCTCAATTCAATACCTAAACTATCCGATTGCTTTCAATTTGGACAAATCACTAGCTGGCATCTGAAATTTGGATGGACATTACAACATGGTATCATTTTCCATACCATAATTACACCCAAGCCCGTCATGTCCCTTTTACATCATTTCTTCCCTCTCTCTACCCGTCCTCCACTCAATAGAACCCCACCCACTATTACCCAATCCAAACAATCCCTACCAATGTTTGCCTCAGTTGCCATCACCACAATCAATCTTGTCTCCGTCATCCACCCACCAAATCACCCCCACCTCCTCAGGTGTATGTGTATGAGTGAGTGAGTGAGTGAGTGAGTGAGAGAGAGAGAGAGAGTAATAGATCTACACTATCTGTCTATCAATCAAGAAATTTAAGCATAGGGAGGGAAAATGGGGCTCAAACGATAATTTAATCACAATTGTTTTACCTTAAATGATGGGGCTTTCAAGGTGATAAAGGTTGTGATAATTGAACCAAAGGGTTTTTTCATCCATGTGGAGTAATGAACTTATTGGTTGGCGGTCTCATCGCCTTTTATCATTAGTATTATGATATTAGGATTCGCGTGGTGGTGGTGATTTGGGAACAATATTCCAATATGATGAAGATCTATGGATGAAAAGATGGGATGAGGGTGAATTTTACTTGTGGGCTTGTTTATCTAAGTAGATGGGTTTGACCATTTAGGTATGGGTATGTAGGTGTGTTTAGTTTTGATTTAGTTGAGTTGGCGCTTGCATGATACTTGTATGGCAGATTTCGCGGGGAAGTACCCAATAGGATCTGATTGATGAAAACTAAAATCTTAAAAAGAATGAAATTTGGAAAAAATTACTTTAAGGGCCACAGTGAAAAAAGGGAAAACTTTAACACAAAAAAGTGTTATTTACCCTCTTCTTAAAGTCCGTCCAACTCGCGATTGAACTCACGTGCAAATTAAAACTCACTTTTCAACAAATCTGAAAAGAAAACAAGAAGAAGAAGAAAAAATTGAATTATGATCCCACCGTAATAGAGAATCCTTCCTTCCACGAAGGTCGACGTTGCAAAAAAACTGAGCTCGATCGGCTGGCTATTCATGTTTGACCTCCCTCCCACATATGGGAGAAAACTAGTAACAAGAACAATTTCAAACAAGTGTATAAAAGAGAATTCTCTTACTCAATAATTTTATTAGTCATCAAAAGCTGAATAGTTCTAAAGCTTACATAATTTTATATAAAAAAGAAATCCCAAACTATAAGAAGACAAATTATATAATGACGTAATTCGACCTCCCTAGAGCAAGAACCTCCGACGAGCTGCCGCTACAGAGCGAGCTCAGTAGTCCCCTGCGCCGAAACTCGGTGCGGATACTATTCAACACTGGCTTTACTAGGGCAAGAGTTCTCGACCGACCGTCGCCATGGAGCAAGCTCGCAGTCCCTTTGTGCCGAAGTTCGGAGCAGTGACTACTATGGACGAATGCCTTCTGAGGGTCATCGTTACCTCTGAGGCGCCGGTGCTTAGCAAGCTCAGAATAGTAACTGCGCTGAAAGCTTGGACGAGGGGCAACGGATGGTGATAATCCCAAGGGATGTTAGGGGACATAGGGTGACTTGCATGGCAGAGTACCTTCTAACAGCCCCATGCCCAGATGGAGACATCGGCAGTTGATGGTGAGCTACTAGTCACGCCGTAGGGGCATAGCTGAGTTAGCCACCTACTCACTGACGTGACAGGTATCGAGCAGCGCACTAAGCTAAAGTATAAAAGAGAACATTATTGATTTCAATGAGGTACATGAAACCTTACTCTAAAAAAATACATATACTTTCTCTCTCTAAGATTTCGAACGTCTAACTTGACCATCGGAGAGCCGTTTTTCAAAAAAGCTCCGGCGGTCATTCTTACCGTTCTTGTGCTCGCAAGAAAGGCATTGCGGGTCAGGCGCTCA
>BRYF01000013.1:14670000-14672500 GCA_030159135.1 Actinidia polygama
ATATAAATCTCTCATTCTATTGGTCAAAAAAGAGAAGTTGTTTCCTAATACAATTACCTTTATGAGTTGGTAGAGAGTTTAAGTCTAATAAAGAAATTAGTTCTCTTCCTATAAATGTACACTGTATCCCATCATTAATGTGTAATCAAGATTAAGGGTGAAGGGTTAAGAGAGAGAAACTCGGTTTCTAGAAAATCAAGAAATATATTAAAGTCAATCACTTTTACTATCATGGCTACAAATATATTTTATGTATTTCCGATTCATAAATTTATAAAAATCATGATAGTTCATGATCTTGGATTTATGAGTTGATAAACAAATAACAACATTAAGAATATTTTACAAACGTTTCACTAGCGCCGTCCGCCGCAATTTCAGGTACTAGCTTCCTCAAACTCAAAGGTAAGAGAGCCATGTTAGTGCTGGAATATTTGAGCAATTTTGGCAAAAAATAAAATCACGAACCATAATTATATAGCTCGTGGGTAATCAGTTTAACTTCTTATACAATTCCAAGGTTCAATCTGCAGCTCTCTCCCGGTGCATCTCTTTGAGCTTCCAAGAAAGCCTTCAATTTCTGAGTTAATACTTTCGAATTATGTGTAATCTTAGCTTATATACCTCATATGTAGGTGAACAAATAGTGAGGGAATTAGAGAGTGAGATAGAAAAAAATATAAATTATTTCTCTATGTTCTGAGAACGTTGTCACTTGAAAACTTTTCATAGATAAATTTGTCAAAACTTCTAAATATTTATCTCTATGAGTGTTTTTAAGTGTTTATGTGATTCGATTATGGACAAAACAGAGATTCCGTTAGTTATTTGGAATCCATTGACTAATAGGGCTATCGAACAAAATACTATATAATTTTTGGATTAGTGGGGCTTAAAAAAATTTGGTGATAGCTTTTTCTATGTTAAAGTTATATCTGGCATTATTTGTAGTATGTGTTTTCATTAGGTATATCTAAAATCTAATGTTTGAATTTTTTTCAAATCCGGAATTACAAAAAAATTACGACTAGCTTATTTATATGAAAGTGTCATGCAATACTAACGAAGAATTAAGTCATAAAAATATAAGGTTATGTTTGTATATGTGGATTTCAAATGCATGGATACAATTTTTTTTAAAAGATGTAATTACATGTGTTGTGGTAAAAAATTGGAGCGAGCAACTAGCAGTCGAAATTGCTGTTCTAGCTCGGTATGGAATCTTGGGCGACTTGCGCAAATATTACCGGCCGGGGTGAGGCCGTTGTAAACCCCTCCGTCGTGAAGATCAGATTAAGGTGAGCGAAATGGACCAAGCACAGCAAGAAGAGTATCAAAGTTTCTAGAGAAAATTCAACATCAGTAACAGGGCGAGATGAAATACTTGGAAAGAAACTGAAAATAGCACCATCCGATCTGAGCTCGAGCTTGAGCTGCTTGATTCCAAACTTGGGACGAGTGATCAAACTTTTCCTCCTAGTAGCCTTAACAATGTTAGATCAGGAAGGTGAGGTAAAACTTTCCTCATTTCCTTTTGATGGTTCCTATGTATTCTACTGAGCTATCTTGGGAATGATCACCTTGGCGAGATTCATTTCGGGAATGCTGAGACTCACCCTCATTGCCCGCAATTGGAGCCGCACTGACTGCCGGGGTGTCCTCTCCATTGTCCCCGTTGCTGGACGCCATTGGTTTGGATCCGAGCTTGAAGCACCTTCGGAAAGACTTGGATTCAAGAACCTCTTTATTCGTGAAGAGGTTTCCCCCAGATAAAGAGTCCAAAAGGGAGGAACAATTGTTAGTCACAACAGAGATGCTATACTTGTCAATTAAATGAACAACTCAGTAGAGAGAAATTGACTTGGGACACCCCACGACCTCGGGACCCTTGGAACTCTGGCGTCCCTGGATGTCCTCGAGGAAACTCCCAATCCTCTCCCGATATAAAGAAAAATTTCTTCTTCCATCCCTTGACTGTGCTGGGATACCCCCCCGAGTAGGGTCTTCTTTGGCCTCGCCTTGAAATATAACCACCCAGAATCTGGCTTCGGATTTTTATTTAAAGCAAATAGACTCCTGAACTCATTAAGGGAGAAGGATAATTTATGGGCTCTCCACACCACCACTGTGCAGACAAGGCTTCGCCAAGCATTGGGAATGAGTTGGGCAAGAGAAATGTTGTAGAAGTAAAGGATTCTTCTAATAATAGGATGGAGTGGAAGACGGAGGCACGCTTGAAAGGCGGCCTCGTAAAACGCCACATCGCCTTGATGAGTTGAAATTATGGTCTCATCTCCCTCTGGTAGCCTAATTTGAACGTATATAGAAAAGGAATGAGACTCTCTAAGACAATCCTGCTCGTCTTGAGTCATAATGTTAGTCTCCCTCTCAAATGGAGGGGAAGTGGCGACTGAGGGACTACCTTCTGGACTAGGGGGATCTTCCCTGGGAAAGGAAGGAAGTTGGGTGACCTCGTCATCCATTAATGACTTCTTTATTT
>BRYF01000013.1:14742500-14747500 GCA_030159135.1 Actinidia polygama
GGCCTACCCACCAACTCTCCTCTCCAAGTATAATAAATAGCTTCTTTCTTGTTTTTTCCTTTCTTCTGTTTCCCATGTATGTGTGATAGTGCATTTCATCATTGATATTTTGAATTATATTCTATCAATGTGATTACATGGAGGAAAAGACCAGCCAGCCATTGCCTGTCCACATCTATCGACATTTAGTAAGCCGCATCATGTTCCCTACGTGGCCAAAACTAATACAATTCGTATACAGGATGACCTCAGAATAGTTAGACATGATTCGTGTTAGGGCTACTCACGTAAATTCACCAGAAATAAACTTATTCCAAATACGCACACAAAAAAACACTAAAAAATCCTTAATCTCTCTTGATGGATTGAGTTGAATTTGCCGAGTCCATAGGCATCGTCTATGATACATATAGACTCTGTATCCTCGTCTTACATTCAGTACTTGGAATAATACGATTATACGAGTATGGGATAGGTGTAGTTCAACTTTCACTTGGAAAAAATGTTAGAGATTTTCAAAATATTAAGGGTGTTATTTTGGGGGTTTTTGAAAAGTTTTTTTGTTTTTGTATGTGGGTTTGTCCCACATTGATTAAATGTGAAAAAATTATCTTTTTTATATATAGAAACATATTTAAAGTATTAAATATGTTTGAATTTAAATGGGCAATGCTTAAGCACCATAAAGCTTCGCACTATGAACCCGCGCCACACGTGCGTGGCAGTTGGTTGTGTGGCGCTTTGATAGCGCACATCGACGCGAGGCGCCCTTTCATATTGTTTCTTATTGGGAACTCAATTGACCGTTGGTGATGATGTGGCGCACGCGTGGACCAAAGGATGTGATGGTTAGAAGAGTTGCGATCTCAGTCGTATATCGTAACAGCGTGATCAGGTGGATATAATTCAATCCGAAAGGTTGTGACTGTACGGATTGATCCAACGGTCACAACTAAACGCAAAAAGTTATGAATTCAATCCGAAAGGTTGTGACTGTACGGATTGATCCAACGGTCACAACTAAACGCAAAAAGTTATGATTAAAGTGGTGCGTAATAGCCTATAAATAGACCTCACCACTTAAAAACGTTTTTCATATTAAAAAAAATATAGAAGAAAGACATATTAATTCTATATCATATTGAGCATTCATTCATAAAATTTTAGTGGTTTTCGGTTCTCTTTTACAATCAAAGCAAATATTTTGACTGTTCTGTTTATACAAATAAGAGCAGTAAGTACTAAGATTTCAAGTTTCATTGTATCTTGAAGGTAGATTTGCTGTAACTCGTGCACACCATCTGGTAAGGACAAATACGGTCTTTAGAAAAACCACTATGTAACGTGTCTTGAAGTATACTATATTTGAATATTTTTCCAACAAAAAATATTTAGTTCACCTTCAAATTAAACACAAAAAATCTCTATGATACATTGTAAACATCATTTATTTTAAAAAATAAAAAAATATATTAAATTAAATAAATATTTTCTCATAATCTTGAGTTAGGAATTAAATAATTCTAATACTTGAACACGTACTCTCTTTTTGACATCCATATCTAACAATGGGGCTTTAATTTGGCATAAAGAGCTTGTACGTTATCTTGAATTTATATCAATTCGTTGACTGTAATAGGTAGATTCAAGTAAATCATTTTAGAAAACGCGTTCTACAAGTTTTCTTTTGTCCTTGTTCGACTAGTGCAGCAAAGCAAATGAACAAATTTTCATATTTGAAACCACATTTTTGCTGATAGAGAACAAATTATTAGCAATTTTAATGATGAACAATATTTACAAAGTTAGGTACTTGGGCCCTGTTTGGGATAGGAGATTATAATACAATCCTAAATCTTAGAGGAGGTCACTATAACTTTTAAAACATGAGAGAAAAATCTATATTAAAGGCAAACTTCAAGAGAGGTCAGTATAATTTTTGACCTTTAAGATTTCACAATAGAGAGGTCATTGGGTTGTGAAACTAAAGTAAATAATATATTAGAGGTAATTTGCTGTGATATGAACAAAGAAAGATTTTATATCAATCACTCATATCAAGTGGTTATTGTAAAACTCTCAATCTCAATGCCGAACTCCACATATAAACCATCAAATAAAATTAATGTCAATTTGTTTTATTAAATAATTAATGCTAATTTTTTATTTGAAATTTATGTCTATTAAAAATACTATAATATACATCACATACTATTTGCATCCGTATTGTAGTTGAGATTGCATCACGTCACCATTTTTAATCGGTCAAATCTTTTATTTTGTAGGTCAACTAGGTTAAAATATAATTTTATCACAAATTTTCATAAAACGTTTAATCCATAAGAATTCACAAACGAATTATAAAAATTTATAAAATTTATCAAATATACCAATAGAATTCATAGTAAATTCATTCATGACAAGCATCTTATAATAATAGCCACAAAAATTCATGACAAAATAAATAAAATTCATAATTAAATCAATAAAATTCATAAAAATAGTTAAATCACACTTTAATTGGTGGACTCAACGGCAATTAATGCTTTGAAGAGAATAATTTATTGTTTAAAAATATACTAATTCATAACAATAGTTATAACCATTCATAACAAATCAAAATAATTCATAATCAAATCAATAAAATTCATAAAAGTAAATTTTAATTGGTGGGTTCCACAATAATTAATGATTTTAATTAAACAATAAATATTCAATAACGAACCATAAAAGTTCATAAATTTATCAAATATACCAATATAATTCGACCACAAAAATTTATTACAAAATAAATATAATTTATAATCAAATCAATAAAATTCATAAATACAAGTTTAACCTAATATTTAAGTAGTTATTATTAATTATTAATTTATTTCAAAATTTAAATTAAAAAATTCTTATATAATAATTATTAAATAGCGTGTACACTATATACTTTTAAGTAAAAAAAAAATATGTACCGATACATCTCCCATGTCTATCAAAATAATTCCACAGTTCTTTCCACCGACATCAAATCAGAGTTTTGCGAGTGAATCACAACTTAGGAGCTCTGAGTTACAGGACCCATGGGATGGGACAGTGCTTTTGTTTCAGCAAAAAAGCCAACCCATGTGTGAATGAACCACGTGAAAGTCTTGCTTTGCTGTCTTCATTCCATCCAGAACCCATGTACTTCTATCTATTTACGTGGAGGTTGAGAATTTAATAGCACCATCATGGTGTAACTTTACTCTTTAATTTTAGGGAAAAAGATAGCACTCCCAGCTGTGAGTCACTCAAATTTGGTTTTCTCCACGAAAGGAGTCTTGTCAAATATGAATCATGTGAGAGAGGATATCATTTTGATACTCCGTTTGATTTACTTGTTGATCGATGGAACGGATGGTAAGGATGTTGCTTTCAAAGGCCACCAATTTCAATTAATGGCGACACTTCAACAGAATAACTTGTTAGGAGTGAAGAATTGGCTTGAACTAGTCTAAGAATGTGACTTTGGATAGAGACCAGGGAGAAACATGTATAATAAATGAAAGATTTAAGGATTGCTGTGGGTTGGGTTGGGTTGGGTTGGATTGGGTTGGGTTAAAATGTTCCACATCGTTTAGTTATGATTCATTTGTACGATCTATAAAATTTATGTTTTTCTTTTCTTTAACACCTAAATTTCAAGAAGAAAGATGGGTTGGGCCCTGATAAGGATACCGAAAAAAAAATGTAAAAAAACTTAATTTTATTATTAAACATTTACTCAATATATAATATAAGCTATAATTTAAATAAGAAAAACTAATAAAAGTAAATCTTTCTAATTAACCTAGGGTCAACATGACCTATCATAGAATAATTAATTAAGAAACTTTCTTAACTAAACTAAGGAATGAAATCTTCTAATTCCAACACTTCCCCTCAAGCTGAGGTGAAAATATCAACAAATTCAAGTTTTACAAGAGATGACTTCAGCAATGAAGGTCCAATGGACTTAGTAAACATATCAATAATTTGAGCAAAAAATAGAACAAAACTGAGAGTAATAACACCAGAATGATTTTTTTCCTGAATAAAGTGAATATCAACTTTAATGTGATTTGTTCTCTCATGAATGACCGAATTCGAAGATAACATGATAGCATATTTATTATTACAAAACAAGAAAGATGAGTCTGTTACTGAGAAGCCCAACACAGTTAGAAGAGATCGAAGCCAAAGAATTTCACTAGTGTCCTGAGCCATGGCACGGTACTCAACTTCAGCAAAAGATCGAGAGATAACCACTTGCTTATTACTTTTCCAAGATATGAGATGGCTAACATGAAAAGTAAAGAAGTCAAAAGTAGAGCGTATATCACTCTTAGATCCTGCATAGTCAACATCTGTATAGCATGAGAGGCTCGATTGGGTTCCGAACTTATAAAATAACCCAAGACCAGGGCATGTCTTAAGATACCGGAGAATTTGATACACAACCTCTAGATGAGAGGTATGTGGAGAGTGCATAAACTGGCTCACATTACTAACAACAAACGTGAGATCAGGCCTTGTATTCATCAAGTAAATGAGACGATCTACAAGGCGCTGATAGATAGATGGATCTGGTAATAATTTCCCAAACTAGGCTAACATCTTCAGATTTGGAACCATAGGCGTAGATGCAGATCTATAACTAAGCATGCTTGTATTATGAAGAAGGTCAAGAGAATACTTGCGCTGAGAGAGAGATATACCTTGACCAGAATGAACAACCTCAATACCAAGAAAGTAACAAAGATGACCCAAATTCTTAATGTCGAAAGCCCTCTTGAGGCCATGTTTCAGCTGAACTATACCAGAAGCATCGTCTCCTATGATAATGATGTCATCAACATAAACTGAGATAATAATGCACCAACCCTGAGACTGATGACGGATAAAGCAAGTATGATCTGAGTGGCACTGAACAAATCCTATAGATAAGACCACCTCACTGAAGTAGTTGAACTAAGCCCGATGAGACTACA
>BRYF01000013.1:14772500-14775000 GCA_030159135.1 Actinidia polygama
AATAAGCTCAAACACAACTATAAGTATCAAATATGATAAAAAGACATAATTAAGCTAATATAGAATTAATTTAGGTCGGTTTAGACTATTTGGACTACAATTATGCAGTCCAATCAATTGGAACACAACACACGTCATCAAGGATCATTGATGAATTTAGAAGAAAACAGTGAACTCCAAAAATTCATGATGCAACACACAATTTTTGGTTACAACTATTAAATAGGATTGGAATGGAAAAAGCATGAAATTATAATAAAAATAATTAAAAACCAAAGGAGCTAGCTAAATTAGTTCGCCCAAACTGGACCTAATTAAGACTTGCATGCACTAGGTAAATTGACTCATCCAAGGCGAAACCAGAACTTAGGTTTAATGGAATTAAAATTGTCAGAGTTTATGTTTAGCGGGGTTAAAATTATAAAATTTAGAGTAAATTATTAATTTTTTATAGGATTAGAATTATCACAACTTAGGTTTCACGGGGTCAAAATTATAGAATTTAGAGAAAATTAATAATTTTTTTGAGGGGTCAAAATAATATTTATGATAAATTAAATTAAAAATATTAGTGTAAATTTTTTTTCATCTCTAGTGGGCTCCGCCCATGGACCCATCACTAGGATAATAGGAGTTCGGATCCTCTCAAGTATAAGGGGCGTGGAGTGTTCTTGAAGTATACAAAACGACGTGTTTTTAATTAATCATAAAACGACATTGTTTCATGGTCACGACCAAAATGACGTCGTTTTGGTTCTAGATTATAGGAAACGATATCGTTTTGATCCTGAAATATACAGAACGATATTATTTTATACACTTCAAAAACACTCTACACACCCTAGCACTTCGGAGCTTCGGAGGATAATAGATGCATGATAAAGAGGAAACTAGAAAAAATGTTTATGTTTGTACCATGAATACTGAGATGTTTCCTCCTAGTCCTAGCTACTAGCTATATAACGTTTTTCTCATTTGGCAGATCTGTCTTTTCATTGTTGGTTTGCCCCTCTTTTGTCTTAAAATGTTGCCACATGACTCCCTTTATATATAGGAACAGAAATATGGAGGGGAATTTTTTTATTAACCACAGTATCTCAGGCAGAACCATTCGCTCAACCCGCCCCCCAAAGCTTGAACAGTGGACGTATAGCCGCCCAGACTAATCTGTGGGCGGAGGGGTCCCCCCGAAGCTGCCCCTCCACAATGTAAATAGCAAGATTTGACGTAGCTGGTAGGACTCGAACACGGGCTCACGCACACACTACGCCTGCCGCAATCCAAACTTGCCAACTGCGAGGGAAAACTTCCTCTTAGTAATTATGGCCAGTGATAATGAAAATCATAATAAAGGATGGTGAAATAATGCAATTTCAATGGAAAGCAACCAAAAAAACCACAAGCATTCAGAAACGAATTTGGGACTATGAACATTGCATGGGATCTTTAAAACACGAAATTCTTTTTTTCTTTCCTTTTTCTTTTTTAGGTTTTTGACTAGTAAAAAGAAGACTGCCTCCACCCATCCATTTCCAAAAGAAAGCTACTGCATGTGGGGAGAGAGGTGGAAGTTTAATTTTGACCAATATAGGATTAAATTGTACATAATAATGTTTGATCAATGCAAAAATGTGTGCTTAGGTTTAAATGTTTGCTTATACTTAAAAAATAAATACTCAGCATTATTTATGCCTCGATCAAACCTAGAACCGAGCCCAGGTACTCATCTAAAGAAATCGCAAAATCAATGAATTGACTTAGCGTATGAGGTGTTACTTTTTCGAGTGTGATTCTCGAGTCCAAGTGTCGTTACATATAGCTTCTTCTTTTCTTATTGTAGTTGTGTGGGGAAAAAATTTCTTCCACAATAACGAAACTATTATTATCTTCCTCAATCACCTGAATTCTAAAATTAATTGTGTATTGTAATATTTCTTTTATAATATATAAAATTATTAAATTCTTATCTGGACTATTATTAATTGTTTTTTTTTTTGAATAACTCAGAATCATGGATTACTTCTACACTAAAATTTAAAATTTCAAAGTAGTTCTTTTTTAGTTCAGAAAATAAAAAAAAACACAAAGAAAATATAAGAAAAAAATAAAATGATAGTTTTTGATTTTTTTTACCTATCATTTTTCGTCCTTGATAAATATCTCACAAATGCTTGGTCAAGCACAAATCTTACAGCAGTCTTTTTTCCCTCCACTGCAGTCCCCGCCTCCCCTTCCCTTCACTTGTTTTCATTGCAATGGTGATTCCGTCATGACACATGGTTCCTCCATCCAATAACTTCTATAAAATGAACTCCACTATGCGCTTATAGCAGAACTTTTTAAAATTAGCCGTTACATACACTCAAATAGTGGGGGTTCCCACATGCCTTGTGGACGTTTAAATTAGATGGTGATACCATTTATCACTGATGATATGGTATCACATTTCCAACGATTTTTGTTCCTCCCCCTATATTGCGCCCCTCTCCCTCTTCCTCCC
>BRYF01000013.1:14820000-14832500 GCA_030159135.1 Actinidia polygama
TGAAAACCTTCGATCAAACAAAATTTCTTAACTATTATACAAAAAATATTTTTGAAACACAAACCAAACAAATAAGTTTTTTAAGTCTAGCTTGGCTCGTATTTTTTTTAAGTAGTTGGGTCAAAGTTTATTTACTTTTACATCATATTGAGTTGAAGAATTGAAGAAATAATAAAAATTACATGTTTGATAAAAAAAAAAGCTCATTAAAACAAATAAAAAAATTGTAATCAAAAGATAGATATTTTTTGTTTTTGTTTTTTTAAAAAAGAACTACTTTAGGTTTTGAGAAACAAGAGGAGGAATTTAGGTTTTGAGGGTTATAATTGGCATTTTGAAGGAAGTAATCGCTGATATAGGTCAAATCCGTTAGAACAAGTTGTTGACTAACGGATGGGGTAATTTGATATGCAGCTCTAAACTATAAAGAGGGGAGTGTAATTTCCGGAACTACAAGGTTGTCATCTCTTAGGATCCGTTTAGTAAATGCTTAAGCTTGCTACTAAAAAAATAAATAAAAAAATAATTTTTATTTTGCTTTTCTCGCTTTACTTTAATTAAAAATAAATAAAAAAATAAAAAGCAAAAAGCAAAAAAAATAATTTTTCTGACTTCATTGCTTATAAACTTAAAAAAAATCAACCGAAAAACTGGTACCAAACAAAACCGTAGTCAATAACCTCAGTGGAGGTTTAAGTAAACTGCTCTCTTTTTGATTTATTTTGTTTATTTTTCTTAATTAGAGAAATTTAAAAATATAAAAACTAAACATAAAAATTACCTTATTTTTTAATGAAAGATGATTTTTTAATTCTTAATAAACTTTTTTTTTTAAATTACGTCATTTTTTCATTTACAGATTCCAATATGAAATATAAAATTATAAAACTATTATCAAACAACAAAAAATATCAATAGAGACAAAAAATAAAAATAAAAAAACAACCGAGTAATTAAAAAATAAAAAAGCAACGCAGATGGTCTATGGAGCCTTAATGTACCAAAAAATTATTAGTATTTAGATAGTGGAAAGAATTTAAATTAAAAATAAAAATGTTTGTATACAAAGAAAAAAAATGAGAAAAACTCTCGTACACTTGCCTAAACTCACTGTAAAAACACACACAAGAAAAAAAACAGATTTTTTTAACAAAAAAACTACTCCAAACAGGACGTAATTTGAAAAGAATTGAATAAAAACAGTCTCAAACGAAAAAAAATAGTAAATGATTTACTTTTCAAAAAATATTATTTACATGAAATGGAGTATGGACTATAATATATACAAAAATAATAATAATAGGTGCTTATTCATTTGGTGCCACCCACCAAGGGTGAGTTAGCAATTACCATTTGAGTGCCCTGTGATTTTAATTATTATTAGGCCAAAAAAAAAAAAACTTACTCATTTGGTGCATCAATTTCTAAAAATGCATGCGATGGTAGGGGTGGGCACCGACCGTTGGCCATCCATTCTGTCCAATCCAGTTTTTTAAGGGCTTAAATTTACTATTTTAGTTTATTGGGATGGGGCGGATTTATATTGCAAATCTATTTATATATTAGGCTGGGTTGGAGATTTTAATTTGTAACCCAATTCGGCCTGGCCCGATCCGAATAATTAATATATTAATTATTTTATAATATTATTTATGTAGAACATATGGAGAATATAAAGAAAAATCGGTATTATAGAATACTAATAGTATACATTTGGACTATTTGAAGACTTAGAAATACGTTTATAGACTACTAATAGTATACTTAAGTTTAAAAAGACAACTATAATAAATAAAAGTAAACTGTTAAATATAATTAAAATTTAGAAGGCGAACAAAGGAGTTTAGCGGATGGGTTTGGAAAGTTAAACTTTTTTAGGATTAGGCTTGGAAATTTAATATTAGGCCATCATCGGATTGGACTTGTCTTAGGTACACATAACTTTTTAATATGTAATACAAGTCTGAGCCGATGTCCATTATTAAAAATGACAGTAGCCGCGGTACTTGATAATAGGAATGTGTCCGCAAAACACATTATTAATTACTAGCAATTACATTCCTTTATTTTCTCTAATCTCACACTATACTAATAATCGTATAAACAATAGTTCATTCCTTTGATAAAAATTCTTTTTCAAGCACACAAAGCAACGTGAGACAAGTCTAACAAGTCATATTCTTTTTCTTTTTTTTTTTTAAATAAAGAAATATATGGAATAAAAGAAACAGATAGCAAACAGGCCAAAACCCAAGTTCATGTACAAAAATTAAAAGGAAGGAAGATTTTAGTCATGTTCTTGGCAAACAATCAATGTGGTACCAAGGCCATGAATGGATAAGAAATGTCCATTCTGCTCCCAAAATCAAGCACACACAAAGCATGTGTCCCCACAATATACATTCTTCCCACACTATATAGCTAGGCAAGCTTTGGGTTTGTCACCGTTGATTCACTTCCTCACACTTTTGATTCACTTCATCACCATTAAAAGAAGATTGAGTAACGTCTTCAAGCTTGGAGTAATTAACATAGAGAGACAAGATGAAATCCATGATCAGCCACATTCCCCTCCAACCAGGGGTAATTAACATATATTTAGTGATTTTTCAGTTCCTTTTCTTTCAATTGCATTATCTTTCTATTTTTATTAGAGTAAATTTACTTAAATAAAAATTGAGTAAATTTATTCTAGCAAGACGAAAAAGAGAAAAGGAGAGTGAACACCCATAGCCTAAAAGAGTGGGAAAAACAAAATCCTTTCAAAACTCTATCCCCTACGCCAAAATTCTACTTCAAATTTTCAAAAGTAAACCATAAAATTCGGCTCATTCTCGTTGAGTAATTCATTTATATGGCAATTACAATTTTAGAAAACTTAATTTTTATACTAAATGTAATTTGTATTACTAGTTGTGGTCAAATATATATAAGACTAAATGGATGTCATTTCTAATTTTATAAATTTGTATTCTTAGTTGCATTTTTTTTAATACTTAATCTTGGCTTGTCCGGGTATCAAATCCTAGTTTTGTCCCTGTCCTTCTATAGTTAGATTTCTGATAGGTTACCTTATTTTATTGCTGAAAATTATATTTATTATGGAATATACGTTATTCAGTTTTCATATACAAAATGCAAAGATTGCTCAATCGTAACCAATAAGATTTTTTGAATTCAAACTTATGTTTTTAAGATTTCAAAGTCCAAACGTCTAAGTAATATCCCAATTCTACTTAATTGTTTTTTAATATTCTTTTTATAACTTTACGATTCTCATATATATATTTTTTAATTTTATGGTAATTTTTGGGCAATTTTCTAAATTAGTTTTTTGAGCAAAATTTTGAACAAAAATTGCGAGAAAACCGTTATTTTTTTCTTATTCTCTCTTGGAGCATCCAAACCCACTCTTGTTCATTATATTCCTCAAGCCTGAGGTGGGCATTTAGGATGAGATGGTGGCAAAATGGCCACATGGCATTGGAGAAAACCCTAATATACCTTTGTTTTCATGTTTCTTTATATATATTGAAATTGCTTGACAAGAGGGGGAAAAAAATATTTGCGAAAAAAATAAAAAAATAGAAAGAGAAAAAATGAGAAAAAAAATAATTGTATTTTCTTTTCAAATGGCACAGTATATACCCCGTACCAATGCTTTTTTTGTCTTCTTTCACCATCTTTTTCGGCTAGCGCCTTATCAAAATGAGGCACGTTATCGATATAAAAAAATAAATATAATATAGGATATTTTCACGCGGAGTCTTTTTTTTGCATTACCTTCGACACCCCACATCTAATTCATTGAACAATACACAACAACATCTAATTAATCAAAAAACAAAAATACATAAAAATAACAAACACCCCCTCGCCCCCCTCCCCCCCCCCCCCCCCACCCCCCCCCCCCCCCACACACACACACAAAAAAAAAAAGTCACGAGATTAATGTGCTGGCAGGCTGCACTTTTGAACTAAATAGGTGGTTACCGGTTACGGTTACGGTTCTAGCAGGAAAAAATCAAGATTGAAGAGAGACAGGATCGTAGGGGATCCGCCATCCGCGGCGGCGACGAGCAGACTACGACGGAGACGAGCCGTCAAGAAGATCTGACGTGTGACGGCGATGAGCAGCGGCGACGTGTATGCGCTGAGGACTCTTCAGGTGTGGAGGACACTAGTAAACTGAATCGCCTTCTTCTTCTAGATTTCTAGCAGAAAAGAATCAAGAGAGAGAGAGAGGAGCGCAGGGGATCCTCTGTCCGCGACGGCGACGGAAAGCAGATCTGACATGTGACGGCAACGAGCAGATCCGACGTGCGGCGGCGACGAGCAGACTGCGACGAGAAGCCGCGACGGCAAGCAGATCTGACGTGTGGCAGCGATGAGCAGATCCACGAGCAGCGGCGACGTGTATGCGCCGAGGACTCTACAGGTGTGGAGGACACTACTAAACTGTCTCGCCTTCTTCTTCCAGATCTTCGCTCAGATCGTCAGAGGCACGCCTTCGGTGACGGAAGTCCTCTCCTACGTCGGCATCGGCTCTTCCTCTCTCCCCTCTTCTCCGGCAACAGCGAGCTTGGAATCTGTGCATCTGGTTGATTTCGCAAATTTCCCCTATTTGGGCTCCGGGTTTTGTCATTTTTGTTCCTAATCGGAGGTTTTATCTCCGATTTGGTCAAGGGTTTGGGATCGTTTCGGTCATGGTGGGGATTTGGTTGCCGTTCTGGGTGGTCCGGCGGTGCATCTATGGGCTTCTGATCAGTTCCTGGTCTAGGCGGTGCGTGTGCCTTGTGCCTTGTGTGTTTCCTTGGTGGTGCTGCATTAGAGATATATTGATTTGATTTTTATTTGGTAAATGTATATTTTTATCTGCACAAGTTGTTTATGGGATGCCGTATGCCCATTGTGCTGTGGCTATGTGCGCCTTTGGTTGTTGCCCATTCTTGTGGATTGTTGTAATTGTTTTAGATTTTAAGCCCCATGTTTGTTTCATTCTTTGGCTTTCCCTGGTCTCTTTTGGGATTATGTTGGGTTAATGGGTCTCCCACTTCTAGGGGTGGTTGTGACCTAACTTGGGGTTTAATTCTGGTAGGGTAGGGGAGGACTTGACTGTGTCCTTTTATTGGGTTTAAAAGCTAAATCAATCAGGTTTTGATATTTAGTTTCTTTTTTGGTATCCCTTCTCTAGCTTCTAGTTCTAGGGATGGTGGTTGTGATTTTATTGGGTTGATGATTCGATGTTAATTATAGTTTTGAATAATCTGTAATGGTTACAGAACATAGTATAAAATGCGGTGTGTTCGCATTAATGGGAAGCATATGATGGGTTACTTATCAATATATGTATACATTCGATGGAATGGTTAAACATCCGCAACTTTATTCATTTTTTTCATGCAAGTTGGTGGGATTGTTGTGGGATTCAGTGTGAGAGTTTTTCTTGTTTTTGGTTTTTGGGAAACATTAAAATATATCTACGTAAGGCGTCCTTAGTTGAAATGACCTACAGTATATGACTTAGGTTTTTAATCTTGCATGTTGCACAAGTAGTTCTTTAATCTTGCATGTTGCACAAGGTTTTTGTTTTCTGTTTAAGAAGTTGATAATTTCTCCATAATGCATATTGGATATCATGGATGGTGTTTGTCGAAGTATACCTCGACCAATGGTTTGTTTATTGAGGTAGCGGTTCACTATTGAACTGAACATAGACTGGTAAATTTTCAGGCTGTGGTTTGATATCATCCGCCTAGCTGGTAGTAGCTTTGGTTAGAGATAGATACAAATATGACATTTGATGCGTTTTTGAAAGTGAATGCTTACCACCAACATTGATTCTAACATTGGATTGAAGATTGTCTTGATTGTGTTAGCCAAAGCACGTGCACGATGAGCCTTGTACCCTAACTTTCTTACATTTTGGGTATTGAGGTTTAGACAACTCATTAACTTGGGGAAATGTTTTTGCTCTAGGATGATGCTCACCTATTGCCATGTTCTTCTCAAGATGTGAGTCAAGCAGAATTTATCTCATATTGTATTGGTGGCTGATATTATGATGCAGCAGCAATCAAGTATGCTTTTATGCTGTAGCCCTGCATGTTTACTTGCTGACATAATCTTCAAGCTTGGTGGATATCAATGAATTTTTGCTTTTTCTATTATCTTCTGAACTCTTGAGAGTTCTGCTCTCAATCTTATCTCAATATTACTTTGTCGTCCTTGCATGTTTAGGGTATGTTTGGTAATGTTGCCACTTGTCTATTTTTTGTGTTTGTTTTATATTTGTTTAGTTTTGTTTATTTTTTTGTAAAATATGTTTGTGTTCACTTTTTTTTTTAAATTATTTAAAAACAAAAATATGGTGGCGGTGATGGTGGAGACAAAGATCGTGGAGTAGGCGTCGTTGGTTGTGGCGTTGGCGTTGTTGGTGGTGTTGGCGGTGAAGGTGGATGTGGTGTTGTTGGTGGTGGAGGCGTTGTTGTTGTTGTTGTTGTTGGCGACGGCATTGGTGGTGGTGGAGTCGGTGATTTTGTAAACAAAATAAAAACTCCTTTTTGTTGTTTTCGCTATTTTAAAAAATAGTGGTAGTAATTTTGCGTTGTTTATAATTATAAATAGCAACAAAAACAAAATTTTGTTTATATTTATAACAAAAAACAAAACAAAAATAGAAAAAAAAACAAAAATTAAAGAGTTATAAAACATCACCTTAGATTTTCCGTTGGTAACATGTCTCTATTGCATGCCTGGTTGATTGTGGTTGTAATTTGTCTATTGCAGCTTTGACCCAATTTTGCTGATGCATGGTCTAACTTAACTAATGCATGTATGCAGAATAAAGGAAGCTGAGTGAGGGATCGCAGTGTTGTCGCAAGGCTCTTGCATCAAGCCTTCATTTGGTTGATGCAAGCTGTAACCTTCAAAATCTGATGAAAACTCAAGGTTGAATGCATAAGGTGAAACTTTCTCTTTGCCTTGAATGATGTGGCATGGAAGGGTGTGCCCAGCGGTTCAAACATCTGGGGTACCCTTTAATTACTTGTTCATCATATTTTGGAGCACATGATGGGATGACACTGCATCATTCCTGTTAGAAAAAGGTCATTTATGAGGCCTGGTTGTGTCTGAAGACACTGACAATACGCGTGGCTTAATTTCTTCATCTCTATTTGTGCTGCATGCTGTTGACTTGAAGTAGTGTGCAAGTGACGTCCCATTTGTATTGTTACATTTGTTATTCTGTTGCCCACTTTGCTCTGCAACATGTTTCAGATTGATCTGCCACCTTTTTAAATGGTATGATTTAGGATTTCTAGGCATATAATTTCATTCATGTAGGCTGCTGAATATACTTTTGTTTATATAGATTACGCTATTTCCAGGAAGCAGTTAAGCTTAAATAAACACTAGCTAAACACACACTGCTTTGGAAGAACCTAGACCCATGCATTATTTACGCGATTTCTTTTGCTTGGAAGAATAGAGTGTAACAACAATCAACAATTTTATTTAATGGTTTAGTGTAAGGCGCCTGAAACTTTAAGGAGATAGTGGAGTAAGAGAGTTTTGGAGAAGATATTCTCCAGTTGGAGGTGAGGAGTTCTTTTGAAATGGTATTGGATGCTTTGAAGAGTTTTTTATTGAGTTGTAGTGTGTGCAAATGTTATTAGGCCTTCATGACTATATGATTAGAATTAGATTGAATCTTAGTGAACATTTGGCATTTGATAGAGTTCAATAATGTAAAATGTAGCCGACCCCAATTGATTGTGACAATGGCTTGGCTTGGTTTGGTATTTATACCTCTCTTTGGTTTCATTGAGGTTATTATTCTAATTGGCTAAAATTATGGACCCCAATTGAATGGGACAATGGCTTGGTTTGGTTTGGTATTTATACCTCTCTTTGGTTTCATTGAGGTTATTATTCTAATTGGCTAAAATTATGGATGAGGTCTCTGTGGATGTGCTTAACCTTTAGGCCTTGGAATTTTACTTGGGAATCTATAGAGAAAGTGATGTGATGGTTTATTTCGTTGGTGACTTCCTCTGTTTATTTATTGGGGAGAATGGTTTCTCTATGGAGATATAAAAAATAATGAAAGTATGATTATAAGTGGCATCTAGAAGTGATGCACGTGTTATATCCAAATTAGCACCTCAACAAATTTGTATTTTGTCTTCATAGTAAACTAGTTTAAATGAATATGTTGTAGACTAGGTCCGGATTACATATGGGAAAGATTTTCTAGATCGGTGGTTGCACTTCTTTATTCCATTTTAGCAGCATTGGTGAAGTTGGACCCTTTCGATAAGGAGGCATAACTTGGAAGAATTATTTCTTTTACTTGGAGTTTTCTCGGAGGTATTCTAGGATAGACCCTAATGGAGTGAGGGTCCACATAGGATCACCGGCTCTAGGCACATTAGATACTTTTCTATTCTACATTAATGTGTATTTAATATTCTTTTTCTCATGTGATGTTTCATTTATTAGCATTGTAAGATTGTTAGCGAGATTGATATATTAGAGTTAGTGAGATTGTAAGCATTGTAAGATTATTAGCATTGTAAGATTGTTAGTGAGATTTATATTAGAGTTAATTTTGGAATTAATTTTCACAAGGGTTAAGTGAGCTACCATTTCTTGTATACTACATAATTCCTTCTACTTGAAATTGTTTTAAGTAATTCTATGACTACAATGGTATAGTTGCTATACATGTGCGTTTTATAGTAAAAATGTGGATCAAGGAGGACTCGGAAATTGAGTATTCCTTTGATTATCTTAAATAATGTGATCGTGCATGTTTTTGTTGGTGACTTGTTTGTTTGACTGGTGTTAGATTTCTTATGGATGGTGACCGCTTCTCGTATGCTCTTATAGGGTTGAGTGAGTTTTCCAATAGTGTCCCTTTATTTGGGAGATGGTCTACTCGACAACTCCTCTTCTAGGGTGGACTCCTTTGGAATGTGCACTAGCAGAGAAAGCTCAGAGATTTGACTCTGACTTGTTTAATTATTGATTCGTGTCATTATGGCATGCTCTTCGTTTGAAACTTTCTATTATTTTAATATACTTGATCCATATTATTTTAATATACTTGATCCAACTAGTTATGGTAGTTGGTGACCATCAATTTTAACCTTTTTATTAGATTAGATGAGTTTAATTGAGCCGGTTATGTTGGTTGGAGTGTCGATTCCTTGAGTTATATTAGACTGTTGAATTTGTTTTGCAGTTTGTATTGAACTTATGCCTTAAGTTTTGTAATTATATTTTATTTGGAGATTTTATCTACTAATATTTGAAGAATTTCGTAATTTGTATTTGCGGGAATGATTTATATGATTACCTCACAAACCTAGATGGTTTTGGGTTAGAGAGGTGAATAAGTGATATTAGAGCTTAGGCTTTAGGTCCTAAATGGGTTGATTGTAGGAACTTAGCTTATGATTGAGTTAGAATTTATTTTGAGGATATTATCTTGTGGATTAGGGTTGAGCTTTGAACATTTAACATGAATGTCAATGAAACTAAGTTATTTGGGCTCTCGATGTGGCTGTGAAGTTTATAATGAAAATAAGTTATTTGGGCTCTTATGCAATTTTAAAGTTAATAATATTATGAGATACTTTTGCATGGACAAACTTCATCATTAGGTGCGATTTTTCCAAGTAGGACAAAAAAAGAATTTTAGTTCTTTTAGTTAATTTGAGAGAGATGATTGTTTATTATGTGACAATACTTCCTTTCGAATAGTATTCCTAGAATCATGAGTACAGACCGAGAAAGAATAGTGTCTGATTCTCGATTTTCGATTTATAATTGAGGTGAGTGAGATTTTGATATCAATTGTGGATGTTATAAATTGGCGAATATGTAAAAAGAGATGCAATCAATTTTATTTTATGTGATTCATCATTCATGGTATTAAATTTATTTTATTTGGAGTAATAGGATCGCTTATTTGATACTATACATGTATATTTCTTTTTGTGAGATACTTCATGGCTCGACGTGGGAGGCTTGAGTGGGAATAAGGACCGCTTTTTTAATGGTTCAATCATTTTAAACTTTGCTGTCTTTGTGGATTATCCAACGAATGATTGAGGATATATCATACCAATCAAATGGAGTCAATGACTTCTTACTTTGCTAGTGGTTAAGATTTGTTTTTTCTTTTTGGGAAGGCTCTATCTATAGTTTGTGTCCTCGTCACGTTATATATGTGGAAGAATAAATTGGAGGATTATTACCTCATTAAATGGGTTGACTTTGGTGTCATACTAAGGTACAATGTCCTTTGGATTTTAGATATATGGATGTTCTTAAATTTGGAGTTATATCTTAGGTTTGAAAATTCAGATTACTTCCTTGGAGACTTTGTAAAATTTAGATTAGAGAGAAAACGGTACTATTGCTTATTTAAATGGCCTAATATGTAAAAAGAGATGTAATCAATTTTGGTTGATGTGATTGATTATAGTTGGTATCAATTTTATTTTATTTGGAGTAATAGGATCACATATTTGACCAAGTATATATGTGTTTCTTCTTGGGAGATACTTGATGGCTTGACGTGGGAGTAAGGACCGACTTTCTTAATGGTTCAATTATTTCAAATTTTGCTCTCATCCAATAAATGATTAGGGATATATGATCATATGAGTTGGTTTGAGTCAACGACTTCTTACTTTGCTAGTAGTTAGGATTGTTTCTTTGGACGACTTTATGTATAGTTTGATTCCTAATCAAGTGATCTATGCGGAATACTCTAATTTGGAGGATTACTACCTCATTTGATGGGTTTTCTCGATGACTTGACTTTATGCAAAGATAAGATTAGGTTCGACTTATGAGGTAGTTTGAACGAGGTGGGATATATGATCATATGAGGTAGTTTGAGTCGATGACTTCTTAACTTGCTCGTGATTAGAATTTTTTCTTTGGACGTCTCCATGGATAGTTTGAGATGTAATCACGTGATCTATGTAGAATACTCTAATTTGGAGTAATTTGTAGGATTACTACCTCGTTTCATGGGTTTGACACAAAGAATTGACTTTATGCAAAGATGAGATTAGTTTGGACTTTTGGGAGACAACTTTTCACGATTGGGATAAATATGCTTTTGAGGTTGTATGATGTGATAGATATCTTTTGGTGACTTGATTATTTCTTTTTCTAAGAGATGAGATTGGTGATATTAGTTTGATTGATGTTATGTGGTTGAATTTCATTTAGTATCGGTGGCATCTTTTTGTTGTCTTGGTTGAGTTTGCTATTAGGATACACTGGACTTATTCATTATGTGTTCAGTTGTTCTTGGATATGGACTTTGAACAGTATTGTTATATGGTCTCACTTCCTACTTTTGGGCAATGATAATACGCAATATTAACTCGGCTTGTGCGTTAGATATTGTAACTATCATTTTTGGTAACCTTTATACATGTAGGTTAGTGTATTTGATGTGTAATTACTGTAGTGAGTTAATGGGGTTCTGGTCATTTGTATGGTTGCATGATTGGTGGAGTTGGACAATAGATGACATGAATACGGTTTGTTAGATGTAGAATTTATGATATATCTACTTTCAACGTGCTGGGAGACAGATTGGTGTTTGATTTGCATTGTAGCGGTTAATGTTTGTAGTTTTGAGGAATGATGTTACATAGAAACCTAATCGTTTGAATCTTATAAGGTGTTTATGACAGAAAACTAAATATTGGACTATTTTTTTTAAATCTATAGATACGAAGGTAAAGTTTTGTTACGCATGTTTACGTTAGTTAATTATTCGGACTTGTTGGGGTGGTTTTGCAATTATGAATACTGGGAGGTCTCTCTTTTGTGATTAGGGCTTGATTTGCTGGTGGTAAGTGACACAGGTAATTAAGAGCTTCTGTAATTTTGGTGTTTGTATAAAGATATTGGAGAAGTTTTAGAAAATGTGTTTACTGAATTGGAGTGTGTTAAGGACACTGTAATTCGGATTAGAGAGTTTTAGTGTGCGGAGAGTAGATCGGGTATGCGCAACTTAGGTTATGGAAGGAGAAACGGGTAAGGTTCTTGCGAAGGGTTTTTGTTTTTCGCATTCCTTTTTGTTCTTGTGGCTCTTGCTGAAGGGACATGTTGGGAACATGGGAGCTTATATTTAGGTTTGGATAACTTTGTATTTCATTATGTAATTAGTCGAGGTCCGAGTGTCCCCATAGTCCTACAGGAATGCGCGAGAGCTTCTAACTTCATTATATGTTGTATTTATATCTTAGAAAACAAAGCATATTGTCGTGATGGTGATTCTAGTTTTCTAGACAAATTGTTATTTTGTTGTCATACTCAGGTACAATGGTGGTAGTAAAATGCTATTATTTTCTTGTAACTAAAATATTTGTCAATGGCGGCTCTTTATTTATATTTTTGAGATAATGATATTTTTGTGGTAATGGTATTTTTTTGGGGGTAAATTTGGACTTGTTGGGGTC
>BRYF01000013.1:14867500-14870000 GCA_030159135.1 Actinidia polygama
GGAGTAAATCATCATTTGGTAATTTATGTTGTGGGTTTCATATGGTTTTGATTTAGTTTTTTATATAATAGTTGTGACTTGTGACCATCTGCTTGGCTGGACTGGGGGTGGGGGTGACAACGAGAAGAGGTGAGAACGATTAGGAAGAGAAGGTTCAAGGGTGTGCATGATTAGGTGTTGCAAGTCTCACCATAGAATGGGACTTCTTAGGAATAATTGGGAATAGGAGTAAAAACACTACCTGCGTTAATGTGTTCGGTTGATAAGTTTTACAAGCGAGGTTAGTGTCATTTTAGAAATCTTTATCGATCATGTAATTCAGAGGTGGTTAGCATAATTTATCATTTTTTATTTATTTATTATAGGATACTTATAAAAGAAAGGAAAAATTATAATGACCTCCCTTAAAGTTTGTCTTTAATACAGAACCACCTATAAAATTTGAGAAATTACACTGACCTCCCCTGTTAGTGGTGGTTGTCTCTTAACATAGTTAAGAGAGATGTTAAAATTATGCTAGTACCCGTGGATGAGCCCCTCTCTCTCTCATCTGCCAACTACAATGGCCACACCCATGCCCATTCCCACAACCACCACCATCACCCTTATCACCAACTCTACACTCTCACCAACCATCCCTCTCTCTCTCCACACACACACACACACACACACACACACATATACACTTTGTATATATATATGTGTGTATATGTGTGTGCGTGTGTGGATGGAGAGAGAGAGAGAAGAGGGGGTTGTTTAATGGTGGTAGGAGCGGTTGGCATGGTGGATGAAAGAGAGATTGGAGTTTTGATAACTGACATCATATTTTTCCGTTAGGAATTTTAATAGTCAACTTATAGAGGGGGAGATTATAATAAAACTCTAAACTTTAGGTGAGGTGATTGCTATTTTTTGAATGTGAGGAGAATTTGTAATAAAGAAAAACTTTAAGGGAGGTTACTGTAATTTTTCCTAAGGAGATTAACACTTTTGTGAAAGAATCATTTTTTTTTTTTAAAAAAAGGAAATAAATAAATAAATAAATAAAGAAAGAAAGAAAGAAAGAACTCAGTAATGTTTTTTTAAAACAAAAATATTTACCACTTTCATATCTAATTTATTTTTTTTGCAGATATGATTTTGGAGAATTTGAAAAATATTGAAAATAATGAATTATTTTCTGAGAAACTTTCACAAAATAAGTTTTGATAATTGTCAACTGGCAAATATTTAAAAATATTCTGCAAAACTAATTTTAAAAACAAGAAGCAAACAAAGCTTCCATAATCTAACTATTCCTTAACAAATATTTTTGGTTCGTGCTGTTAATAAACTATTTATCCTTGTCAATTTTATCAAAGATTTAAGATTCATCTATTTTTTCGACCATTTCTCTCTAAGACCATCTCCAACCGTCTTCCATTTCCCAATTTTTCTCCAATTTCTCTATTTTTTCATGTATAAGGGATTTCGCATTTTTCTCCCATTTCTCCATTCTCTCATCCCCCCATTTCTCCATTTTTGGATGTAAAATGGGAAAAGAATTAGGAGAGTATTTTTGTATGATTAGTGTGGTTCCAATGAGATAAAAAATATTAATTGAGAGTTAAATTAAATATTTAGTATTTAACATTGTCTATTTTATTTTTGTATATTACTATTATGACTATTTATTTAAATATTATATTTATATTTATAATATTTAATTTATTTGATTTTTATTCTTTAATAATTGTTTAGATATATAATAATAAATAGTATCAGGTCGGGTCTATTAAATAAATAGTTAACATATTTTATTTAATGTATTTATTTTAGAAAAGTAAAAATGGAAGTGAAATTAACTATACGAACGTACCATTAAACGAAAAATAAAAATAAAATTAACAACAACAATTAATACTACTACTAAAACAAGGTAACAATGAACGAGAAATTAACCAAACACATAAAATTGGAAGGGTCATTCCAAGAATTGTATAGGTGAACAAACATCCTCACTGCTGGGGTGACTACCTAAATCCACATCTGAGTATCATTGTTCAAATTAGATTTTTTTTTTTTTGATAATAACTTCCGTCGATATATTCACCAGAATTATACTCCCTATTGTTCAGACATTCAGAGACATACACGTCTCCATTGCTTCCTCCACTCCTCCTCCACTAAAATCTAAGTTTCTTGCTGCTTTTGACATGTCTGCATTGTGAATGATGACTCGTTTTTACGAGTCAAAAATTATTTGTTAAATGGTGTGAGATTACTCAAATTCTTATTCATAATGTCAAATTCTTTCTCCATAGCCCTCATCTCCATCTCTTATTGCTTTATGGTCAACTGTTGTTGCTTACCGACTAGCCTTTTTGTTTATGTTTCAGTTTGCGTTGCTCAAGATCTACAAAGATATTTGCTCACTCTTCTTTGCATTATTATGCACAATATGATCGTTGAAACAGAACATGATGAATATCTAAACAGTTACATTTTTGCCAGTTCATAT
>BRYF01000013.1:14895000-14897500 GCA_030159135.1 Actinidia polygama
TAAGCTTTCTTTTCTTTTCTTTTTTTCACAATAAATCTAAGCAGTGCTTCAAACTTGTGAAAGAGAAGAAAAAAAGAAAGAAAATGAAGTGAAAGAGAAATTAATTCCTTGGAAGAGTGTGTATTTTTTTGGTTTGATTTTGCAAAAAAGAACAACGAAAATGAAAACTAGAAGTACCATAACTTATCCCTTGTTTGGTTTTACACAAAACAGGAAAGAAAATAACAACAAAATAAGGAAGAAAATAAAAAAGAAAGTGAGAAATTAGGAAAATAATTCTTCACTTGTTTTTCTTGAATTTTTTTTTCTTTCAAAATTAAGAACAACAATACAAGCTAATTATTTAAAAAATTAAATACCTAATGAAGTACTTCTATAGACCCTGTAACTCATATTATAAAAATATTAAATCTACACCACACATGTCTACGCTCAGTACTTTATTATAATTTTTTTATATAATTAGTATTTTCGAATTAACAACAAAATAAGAAGAAAAAAGAGAGATAAATTAAAGTAAATGAAGAAATTAAGAACGAAGAAGCAATAATTGTTTTTTTTAATTCTTTATTTTTAACTAATTCCATATACCTTCCGTGGGGACAAGAGTGCTTCCAAAGTCAAAAGAAAAAGACGATTCCAATGAGGGAAGCCCCATATTGTTCAGGGATGTGAGAGCACAAACACAAAGGACTATTGTTTGATGATAAGAGAGAGAGAGAAGAGAGAGAGAGAGAGAGAGAGAGATGTAACATGCATGCATAATCAAATAATTATTTAATTATAACAAGAGAGAAAACTAGAGAGAGACATGGTGGGTGGGAGGTCTTAATTCATCGACGATTCTTGTCAAATTACTTAATTTAACGCGTTGACTTGGGGATTTATACGGATACGGAAATCTCTAGCGCGTTTACTTGAAGGCTCATATGGATGTGGAAATCTCTCTCTTTCCTTGCTTCGTTGTACTTTGTACCATTTATCTGGGTACTAATCCATCGTACTTTCCAACGTACTTTGTAGCATTTATTTGGGTGCACCAGCATGTACCGTTCCGTAGATTTGATAGGGCCTGCTAGGAAGTTTTTTTTTATATAAAAGATTCATAACGATCGGCTACTAGTAGTTTTGTTATCAAATAATATTTACCGTGACAATTATACATACGTACATATGAAAAATATAAAATAATTTCTTCTTGCGAGAATTGAATTTGAGAATTAAATTTGCAACCTCTCATAAAATGAGAATCATACTATTAGAACAAATACTTAATATGTATCTTAAAATGTTAGATTTTAATAGTAAATACACACACAAAACACACACACATATATTGCCAAATCGGATTGGTCCAGCCCGCCCGTACACAACTTGTACTTCATTTTTGTGGGACATAACGTAGTGGTACCTATACTTTATTTTTATAGATTTTTTTTGTATTGATATCAGTATACACCAGAGTTGTAAAACGTGCACTGAGGCGTGCCTTTTTTTGGGTGAGGGGCTGCCACCACTTCGACAAGGCGTGCACGAGGCGAGCGATTCAATCAACAGACTCACCGGTTGATTGACTAGAACGTAGATCTGTCGTCATTGTCACCATCTTCTCGTTGACGTCGCGACTAGATCTGCAGTCGTAGAGTGTCTACATCTGTCATCGAGTCGTCGCAGTCTACAATCTAGTGGTCGTCGTCAACTGTCCATTGAAGGTAAGCTCCGAGCCTTTGCCCCTCTTTCTCTCTCTTTCTTTTTATGCCTTCTATTCTAGAAGTTTCAGACTTTTTTATCTATCTATCTATCTATCTATCTATATTGTTATCTTCTTTTTTTTCCTTCCTATTTTTAATATTTTTTTTCTATTTTTTTTGTTTTTATTTTTTCTATTTTTATCTATTTTTAATTTTTTCTATTTCCCCCATTTTTTATTTATTTTTTCTATTTTTATGTACTTTTTTCTTTAATTTTTTCTTTAATTTTTTTTAAATATATATTATATTTTATTTTTTATGTCGACAATGTGTGTCTCGCTTCGATAAGGCGTGCGCCTTGCGCCTGAGGCTACATAAGCTTCTGCGCCTCCATGTGCTTAATAACACTGGTATACACATACTCGTACACGTGCTTCACAATAATTAACATTTATATTAAGGCTTTCTCTTAATCGATTGAATATGTATTATGTAGTTTGGTAATTGATATTATATAATATTAACATCCTTTTGTTATTTCCTGTTAGAAAAATTTGAATGACATTGTCCTTAATGGCTTCAATTACAAATTTTGAGCTACAAATTTTGAATTTGAATGACATTATCACCACATTATGGTGGGGTTAATGGTTGCGGTTACAAAAGAATAATGGCAGCCATTAACACAAAATTATGGTCATCAAACAATAAATGATAGGGCTCCCCACTCCTATATAAAGCCATTCTCTCCTTTGTTTTAGAGAAACAACAAGAACAAGATCTGAGAGCACACACTACTCCGAGAGAGC
>BRYF01000013.1:14925000-14927500 GCA_030159135.1 Actinidia polygama
ACGGCCCCGGGTCTCCAAGTAGTCTTCAGCCTTGCTATCTACATCACTATTGGAGCGCATTGTTTTTGACAGTAAAATATAGCGTTGGCATTGAAAATGGAAACCAATATTGGAATTGCCCTATGCATGCCTTTCTTTTGAGCAAAATTGTCAATCGGCTAATATTAATATCCATCTGGATGAATTATTGACCCTTCACAATGTACCCTTATCAATAACATCATGCCAAGATTAATCTAGCATATGGTAACACATTACATGGGAATCTATTTTTTATTTTAGTGTTGTAAGAGGATAAATTAAACAACTGTGGATTCTGGTATTCTAAGAATGGGTAAAGACATCACCAAGCTTGGTGGTCTTCAACCCTAGAGCTCGATCGTTATTCATAATTTCAAATCCTGATTGGTGTGAGATTACTCAAATCCTTATTCATAATTTCAAATTCTCTCTCTGCAGCCCTCATCTTCATCTCTTGTTGCCTTATGGCCAACTTTGTTTATTGACTAGCCTTTATTACTTATATTTCAACTTGCATTGCTCAAGATCCACCAAGATATTTGCTCATTCTTCTTTGCATTATTATGTGTAATACCCCGAACCGCAAAAATAAATATTAAATTAGTAACCTACTTAATTTTATTTAAAGTGTAAAATAGAACACGATAATACAACACGTTATGAACACACGGGTGCGTGTATGAGAGACACGTGGAGACACGTTAGAATTAAATTTAAGTCATTTAATACATTTGGGGGTTAAATTAAAATATTCATAACTTTTTGGATAAAATCAAAGATTATATTTAGATAATATAATTATTTTAAAGTTAGAGGGTCTAAAGTATAATTTACCAATTAAACCAAATTGTCATGGCAGTACGTGCCATTTCCCAAGCTTTCTTGGCCTATATATATATATATATGTATAGCTTTAAGAAATAAAAGAAACAAAACAGAGACTTAAAGAAGAAAAGAAACAAAAGGAAAGAAAGAAACAGAAAGGAAGAAACGGAAGAACAGAGAGTTATAGAAAAGAGAAACAGAGAGTTAGAGAAAAAGGAAGAATGCAGAGTTAAGCACGAGGTGAGTCTTGTTATGTATTACAGAGCATAAAAGTAACTATTTTATGTTTTGAAAGCATGGCTTGTGTTTAAAGCTGATATGTTTTATGTTTAGAAGCATGCTTTATTTTGTTGTATCATAAAATTATAAAAATGCTATTTGCGAAAGTATATTTAAGTCGATACATAGTTCATACGATGCCACGGTTGCTAGGGGGAGAATATAGCATGGTTGATGTAATAAGGAGATCATTACTAGATGATTGTGGGATGAATTCATACCAAATGTTTAGGGTCGCTCCCTATGTTCTGGTGTTCGTTGAACGGTTAAATGTGTCGCAAATTGTCAATCGTAAATGAATTTAAAGCTTGACATAGAGTCAATGGATATTTGGCATACCTGAGCCATGAGTCTTGCGGAGAGACTGTTTGTATATTTTTCTTGACTGATAGTCAAGGGATGGCCTATGTGAGCCATGATTTGACAAAACGTGGTTTTATATTTTTGAAATGAACCTGATTTTCATTTTTATGAGTGCTTGTATGTTTTATATAACCTGACTCACACTAGCCTAGTGCTTAAGACGTTGTCAAACGTAACTCATTTTAGGTGATGAAAATGAGAGGGGACACGATTGAAGGCGGGTGACCCTAACATGCTTAGTTTTTGATAGTCCTATACCCTGCAATAGTATATAGACTTTTATATTTTGAGCTCTGTATAGTTTAGAACTTATATAGTTAAATTGATACAGTTGTTGTTGACGGTTATGCTGGTTTGTGGCCAGAACAGTGTTTTTTTTTTGTATATCAAAACCATGTTGATATATGTATATATTTGCAATTAGTTTGAATATAGTGACACGTCAACTTTGATTTTATTGGATGTTTCCGCATGTGTTTTATTCAAACAATTTATGTTGAATGATGTTAGCAAATCTCTAAACTGAATTAGTTGAAAAGGCCTTAGTGAGATGGGATTTCACTAGCCGGTCACGTGATACCTGTATGATTGGTGGGACCCAGTGTATAACGGGTCGTGTCATGACAATTGTGGTATCAGAGCTTTAAGTTTAAGGATTTTGTTGAGTAAATCAGAGCTGAGTAAGTATAGGCACGGTTGATGTCGTATACTTGCATATAGTATGAGTAGAATGCATACTATGTGATCATTTATGATATATGTCTAATGACCATTTTCTTTCAATTATAGATAAACTGAAATGGATGATACTCAAGGAAGTGGAAATGAGAATCCCCAGATGACTGAATTGAGAAATATGGTATAAATGTTAATAGGAGCGGTGACTGCTCAACAAGAGTTGTTGCAGCAGCATTTTCAGCTGCCACAGCCATAGCAGACTAGGGAGTTAAACTCTAGTAGATGGGAAACTCAGCAGGGAAAACATTAGAGATAGAGGGGTAACTAAGGACTT
>BRYF01000013.1:14940000-14942500 GCA_030159135.1 Actinidia polygama
AATTTCTGCAAAGTGAAGCTTCACATCGTAGTTTCCATTTGCTAGGCAGAACCCATAGTAAGTCAAAGATATCGTAGAAAGCCGTGCATCCATGGACAATGCGGAACTGTTTACAGAAAGCCTTGATGTATTTGCCAAAGTAAGAGGTATACGTCGACTCTCACCGTCCAAGAAGTGACCAGTGCTACTGAATGCCCAGTTGGTACTCCTGGAGACCGTTAAATACTCAGCTGATACTGCATCAACTTCATATTTGTTTCAATCAAGAACTACTTCTTTACCCCCACAATTTATATGGAACATAGACGCACCTGATGAAAGCATAATGAGATTATCTGTCCTTATGACTGAAAAATAAATAAAGACAGAGTAGACAATGAGAAGATGAATAAAAGAGCTGAACTAAACCATTGCCACACAAGGCCGGGCCGACATTTGGGTTGCCCTAGACTGATTTCAATATAGTTGCCCTCGTACTATTAATGTATTACCCAAAAAAGTTATATAAGTTATAAAGGAAAATCAAAATCAATTTTTTGGGGGAAGGCTTAATGGTTGCCTAAGCCCAATGGCTTGCTGAGCTTACTTTAGTGCCAGTCATGTCGCCACATTCTAGATCCCATCGTGAAATGCCCAACAAGATTCCTACATCCTTAGCAATCTCATATTCTAAATATCATTCTATACGTTACGTATTGAGATTTTGACACTCTAATACATATATTTTAGTAAATATCGGCCGATGTAATGCCATATCACTGATGTCGATACCGCGATTTAAAACCATTTATTTCATACAAAGGCTATGCTTGGATGACATAAATCTTAAGAAGGAATAAAAATATTCTTCTTGGTCTCCATAATTCACTTTTTGAATGTAACAGGAATAAGAATGTAATTTTCCATCTCTCATTTAAGTTAGAATATGATTCCCATACTAAGAATGTGATTCCTCTAATCACTCGAGTACCACCTCATCCAAGAATTAAAAAGGATGATGTATCAAATTCGATTATGCCCCAGACGAAATCTATCTCTATAAATATAACATAACGTTATTATATTACAATTATATTATAAGTTTTATATAAATTATTTTTTATTAAAATTTCTCTTTTATTTTATTTATTTAGTAAAGCTTTGAATTATTTTTTTCAGTAACCTTTTTTCATTTTTGTTCAATTTTTTCTTTTCCAATTAGTCTTGATTAAAAAAATCGGAAAAATAAAAAAATCTAAATTAATGAATTTTTTAGATGATTAATTTTAAAATCCATTTGGAATATTTTTTTATTTTAGTAACTTTTGTATTATTTTTTTTTTTACTTTTTTGATTCTTTTAACTAAGACGAACTAGAAAACTTATTAATAAAAAAATAAAAAACGAAAGCTAAAATAAAAAATAATATAAAAAATTTATTTATTTCAAAGAGGACCGAAAATTGTATTTTCAAAAAAGTAAGTAATAACCAATTACATTCCAATGCTTCAAATGGCTAAACTAAATGCTTAAATAAAATTTATATTTTTTTTTTGGAATAAGATTACTGAATATACCAAAACACTTGAATAGGATTACTTGGATATCACATTATTGGGAATATAATTTTCATTCCTCGTCCTTGATTCCTATCATCATCCAAACACAGCCAAAAGCATTAATCACCGCAATCTTAATCGTGGGATCTCATGCAGACCCGAAAGAGGATGATTAGGTGAGTGTTGAAGAATAGCTTAATTGAAATTTCATCCTCAACATCCGCCAGTATTTCCAACTTTTTAGCAAAATTTGAGAAACCGCAACAAATACCAACTAAGATATAAAATTTTAAAATCTTCTAAGGAAAAATTGAAGAAAAACTATTATTAAAAACGAAAAAAAGTATAAAAAGAAACTTAGATAACATAAACTAGGTCTAATTAACCTATCAATTTTTCCTTTATTTCTAGTATTCTTTTTTGCTCATTTCTTCACTTGTTTGTTTATCTTAATGAATTTCAAAATATCAATTGTTTGGATTATAGATATATAGGAGTTGTGTAAAATATATACTTATATAGTTTTGAAAAAAGTAATTGGTTACATCAAATATGGTTTAATCATTGCCCATAGGACATAGTATGATCATAAGTTGCACTTTAACTTTAAACCGGTTCTCAAGTCTACGAAAGCCATCTTAGAGAAAAGGGAACAAAACTCGAAAAATTTTAAAGAAAAAACAAAAGACGGGTTCATGGGTTTGACGTGACCCATATTTGACATGATCATATTCAACCTGGTTACTTTTGACCCATATTCAACTCACAACTCATTTGAATCCATCCAAACCCTCTCATTTTTCACCTCTAATAAAAATGCACATTTCATAAACCTTTTTTTTTTTTTTTATCCTTGCTACTAAGATAGCACGGTGATCAAGCAAGGTACGCTGACTATTCAAAGTTTTTGTTAAAGATCAAACAGAAAAAAGGAAGTAACAGATGCCCTTTCAAACGAATTA
>BRYF01000013.1:14947500-14950000 GCA_030159135.1 Actinidia polygama
AAGCTTGACCAATTCTGGTGGGAGTTTGCCTTGAAGATTCTGTGCTTTGAGGGTTCTGCATAGAAATTTGGTTAGATTATTACTATGCCTAAAAGAGAAGGAAGGTAACGAAACCATGGAACTAAAAGTCCCTTTCGAATCCTTTTTTTTTCAATTTGATACTGATGGACAATTTGGTATTATTAATAGTATATATATATATATATAAACAATTGTCGGAATAAAATGATAGATTACAATTATCGGAATACCCATTTTCCGAGTGCTTCTAAATGCAAACCAATTTGGTCTCAACACAAATTAAAAAAATAAAATTTTTGTAACACAGTTTTAACCTTAAATAAAATTATAATTAAATACAGCTATTTCTGAGCACATCCGCTCATTTCTCAAGAAACCCACCCATATCCTTGTACCTCCACCAACCACCAGAAGCAACATAGTCACTTCCCTGTCGTCCATTTCCTCTCATAACCCGCCATTTTCCCCGACTCCAAACCACCTCAAGATCACTGCTGGAAAACCCCAACATCTCGCTGTCAAACTTGTTCGCATAGTGCCCCTCTCCTCACCGAAAATCTTTGTCGTACATAGGGAATCACGGCCAGCTGCCTTAACCAGTGGGAGATGGAAGAGTGAAAGAGAGATGAAACCTTAATGGATGCTATGGTCCTATGGATTTGATAGGGGTTAGATCTGATGAAAACAAGACATTGAACATTGCGTTGGTTTTTGAAAACCGAATTTGGTACCACAGCCACATAGTCTATAATCCCATGTTATCGCGTAGAATTCACAACTTATACGAGTATAGAGTAAAAAATACATGAATTGCTTAAGGAGCATTGCCATAGTATTAAATTAAAATATATAAAATACATGTATATTTATTACTTATTCAACTTCATGGTGAATGTACAAATATTTTATAATTTCTTAACAAGTGTTTTAGGGTACTCGTTAGGATTTATTAAAAAATAAAATAATTTATAAAGTATTGGTACTATAAACATATTATTAGAACTACCAACTCGAGAGAGAGAGAGAGAGAGAGAGAGAGAGAGAGACATATTAGTAACGTGGCAGTCGGTGCCATTGGAGGAGCAATTATTACAGCGGACCCAATTATCATTTCCTTGGTACGGGTCGTCCCAACCTGATAGTCCGCTGCAAGGATCTACACTAAAATTCCAGTCCGTCTTGTTCAAAGTATTTGCAATTTGCTTCAAAGCATCCACTGTAAAAGGAGGTAAAAGAATCTTAGTAGTTATTTTCATTTTCTTGCTAGAAAATAAGATTAACAGAAAAAAATTAAAAAAAATAATCTTTTGTTTGGAGATAAATTACACTTTATACCTTATACGTTAGAGAGAAATTAATTCCTTGGAAGAGTGTATTTTTTATTTTTTGATTTTGCGAAAAGAACAAAGAAAATGAACCATAACTTATCCCTTGTTTGGATTTACACAAAAGTGGAAAGAAAAAATAACAACATAACTTAACAAAGAAAGAATAGAAGGATGAAAATAAATATAAAAAAGTGAGAAATTAGAAAAATAATTCTCTGCTTTTTTTTTCTTGAATTTTTTCTATTTCTTTCAAATTAAATTAAGAACAACAAGACGAGCTAGTTATCTAAAAAAGAAACACCTACATCTATAGACTCCTGTAACCCATATTATAAAAATTTTAAATCTACACTACACATTTGTATCCTCAGTGCTTTCTAAGAAATTTTTTGTATAACTAGTATTTTCGAATTAAGAACAAAACAAGAGGAAAAAAAAAAAGAGGTAAATTAAAATAAATGAAGAAATTAAGAAAGAAGCAATAATTAATTGTTTTACTAATTAATTTTTTTATTTTTAACAAATTCCATATACCTTCCGTGGTGACGAGAGTGTTTCCAGAGGCAGCAGTTGGGAAGCAAAAGACGATTCCAATGAGTGAAGCCAAGAATATTTGTGGAAGCATCATATTGTTCGGGGATGTCAGACCACAAACACAAGAGAGAGAGAGAGAGAGAGAGAGAGAGAGAGAGAGAGAGGAAACATACATGCATGCATACGCAAATCATTATGTAATTATAACAATAGAAAAAACTAGAGAGAGAGATGGTGTGGGTGGGTGGTCTTAATCCAACGACGAGTTTTTGGCAAAATACTTCGTTTAACGCGTTTCCTTTGAAGTTTATACTTCAAAAACCCAATGTTGATTTGATAGGACTGGCAAGAATATATTTTAAAAATAAATAGATGATCAATCATATAATTATTCGTATTCGTTCAATTTAATTTTTTGTATAAATAATTTTCACGACCAATATCAAACAGATTGATTTAAATTAAATATGTATGACTCTAGTGGGTCCGAGTAATACTCACATACCTATTCAACCCATGTATGCTCAAAACACCCACCACAATCTCTAGAGTCCGTTTATTTGAGATCCTTTCACTGAATTAATCAAAAGATTCTTAAAAAACTCATTTATAATTAA
>BRYF01000013.1:14995000-15005000 GCA_030159135.1 Actinidia polygama
ACCTAGTTAACTTGAGCTTGAAGTTGAACTCAATACTTAATAACATTAGTCCTCGCAAAACAACACAAATGGAAGACAGTCACTACTTATTACTCAAAAATTTAAATTAGCATAATTTGAAATAGACAAAGTAGAACAGAAGACATTGACTAATAATACCTAATTAACTTGAGCTTGAAGTTGAACTCCATAGTCAATAGCATTAGTCCTCGCAAAAAAATAACAAATGCAAAACAGTCACTCCTTATTACTTAAAAATTCAAATCATCACAATTTCAAATAGATAAACGACAACTTAAGAAATTGTCTAACAATACAAAATTAACTTTAACTTGAAGTTGAACCCGGGGAACTTCAAGTTGAAGTTAATTTCGGGCCAAGATAAATATACAACATTTAAAGCAATTGTTACGTACCTGAATATTTAAAGGTGTGGACATACGTATTTGAGAGAACTTGGTCAATTACATTATTCCTCGCAAAAAATAAAAAATGCAAAATAGTCACAACTTATTACTTAAAAATTCAAATTCGCATAATTTGAAATAGACAAATTACAACATAAGGTATTAACAAATAATACCTAATTAACTTGAGCTTGAAGTTGGACTCGATTGTAAACAACATTAGTACTCGCAAAAAATCACAAATGCAAAACAATCACCACTTATTACTTAAAAATTCAAATAAGCATAATTTGAAATAGACAATGTACAACACAAGGTATTGAATAATAATACCTTATTAACTTGAGCTTGAAGTTGAACTCGATAGTAAACAGCATTAGTCCTCGCAAAAAATCACAAATGCAAAACAGTCACTATTTATTACTTATAATTCAAATTAACATAATTTGAAATAGACAATGTACAATACAAGGCATTGAATAATAATACCTAATTAACTTGAGCTTGAAGTTGAACTAAATATTCAATAGCATTAGTCCTCGCAAAACAACACAAATGCAAGACAGTCACTATTTATTACTTACAAATTCAAATAAGTATAATTTGAAATAGACAATGTACAACACAAGGCTTGAATAATAATACCTAATTAACTTGAGTTTGAAGTTGAACTAAATAGTCAATAGCATTAGTCCTCGCAAAAAAATAACAAATTCAAAACAGTCACTCCTTATTATTTATAAATTCAAATCATCACAATTTCAAATAGATAAAGTAAAATTTAAGAAATTGTCTAACAAAACAAAATTAACTTTAACTTGAAGTTGAACCCGGGGAACTTCAAGTTGAAGTTAATTTCGGCCCAAGATAAATATACAACATTTAAAGCAATTGTTACGTACCTGAATATTTAAAGGTGTGGACATACGTATTTGAGAGAACTTGGTCAATTACATTATTCCTCGCAAAAAAAAAAGCAAAATAGTCACAACTTATTACTTAAAAATTCAAATTCGCATAATTTGAAATAGACAAAGTAGAACAGAAGACATTGACTAATAATACCTAATTAACTTGAGCTTGAAGTTGAACTTGATAGTAAACAGCATTAGTCCTCGCAAAATATCAAAAATGCAAAACAATCACTAGTTATTACTTATAATTCAAATTAACATAATTTGAAATAGACAATGTACAACACAAGGCATTCAATAATAATACCTAATTAACTTGAGCTTGAAGTTGAACTCCATAGTCAATAGTATTAGTCCTCGGAAAAAAATAACAAATGCAAAACAGTCACTCCTTATTACTTAAAAATTCAAATCATCACAATTTCAAATAGATAAACTACAACTTAAGAAATTGTCTAACAATACAAAATTAACTTTAACTTGAAGTTGAACCCGGGGAACTTCAAGTTGAAGTTAATTTCGGCCCAAGATAAATATACAACATTTAAAGCAATTGTTACGTACCTGAATATTTAAAGGTGTGGACATGTGTATTCGAGAGAACTTGGTCAATTACATTATTCCTCGCAAAAAATAAAAAATATAAAATAGTCACTACTTATTACTTAAAAATTCAAATTAACATACACAAATGCAAGACAGTCACTACTTACTACTCCAAAATTTAATTTAACACAATTTGAAAAAGACAAAGTAGAAGAGAAGGCATTGACAAATAATACCTAATTAACTTGAGCTTGAAGCTGAACTCAATAGTCAATAGCATTAGTCCTCGCAAAACAACACAAATAATAAACAGTCACCACTTATTACTTAAAAATTCAAATAAGCATAATTCAAAATAAACAATGTACAATACAAGGCATTGAATAACAATACCTAGTTAACTTGAGCTTGAAATTGAACTCAATACTTAATGGCATTAGTCATCGCAAAACAATACAAATGCAAGACAGTCACTACTTATTACTCAAAATTTTAAATTAGCATAATTTGAAATAGACAAAGTAGAACAGAAGACATTGACTAATAATACCTAATTAACTTGAGCTTGAAGTTGAACTCCATAGTCAATAGCATTAGTCCTCGCAAAAATATAACAAATGCAAAACAATCACTCCTTATTACTTAAAAATTCAAATCATCACAATTTCAAATAGATAAACTACAACTTAAGTAATTGTCTACCAATACAAAATTAACTTTAACTTGAAGTTGAACCCGGGGAACTTCAAGTTGAAGTTAATTTCGGCCCAAGATAAATATACAACATTTAAAGCAATTATTACGTACCTGAATATTTAAAGGTGTGGACATACGTATTTGAGAGAACTTGGTCAATTACATTATTCCTCGCAAAAAAAAATGCAAAATAGTCACAACTTATTACTTAAAAATTCAAATTCGCATAATTTGAAAAAGAAAAGGTACAACATAAGGTATTAACAAATAATACCTAATTAACTTGAGCTTGAAGTTGAACTCAATAGTCAATAACATTTGTCCTCGCAAAATAACACAAATACAAAACAGTCACCACTTATTACTTAAAAATTCAAATAAGCATATTTCGAAATAGACAATGTACAACACAAGGCATTGAATAATAATACCTAATTAATTTAAGCTTGAAGTTGAACTAAATAGTCAATAGCTTTAGTCCTCGCAAAACAACACAAATGCAAGACAGCCACTATTTATTACTTAAAAATTCAAATAAGTATAATTTGAAATAGACAATGTACAACACAAGGCATTGAATAATAATACCTAATTAACTTGAGTTTGAAGTTGAATTAAATAGTCAATAGCATTAGTCCTCGCAAAAAAATAACAAATGCAAAACAGTCACTCCTTATTACATAAAAATTCAAATCATCACAATTTCAAATAGATAAACGACAACTTAAGAAATTGTCTAACAATACAAAATTAACTATAACTTGAAGTTGAACCCGGGGAACTTCAAGTTGAAGTTAATTTCGGCCCAAGATAAATATACAACATTTAAAGCAATTGTTACGTACCTGAATATTTAAAGGTGTGGACATACGTATCTGAGAGAACTTGGTCAATTACATTATTCCTAGCAAAAAATAAAAAATGCAAAATAGTCACAACTTATTACTTAAAAATTCAAATTCGCATAATGTGAAATAGACAAAGTACAACATAAGGTATTAACAAATAATACCTAATTAACTTGAGCTTGAAGTTGAACTCGATAGTAAACAGCATTAGTCCTCGCAAAAATTCACAAATACAAAACAGTCAGTACTTATTACTTATAATTCAAATCAACATAATTTGAAATAGACAATGTACAACACAAGACATTCAATAATAATACCTAATTTACTTGAGCTTGAAGTTGAACTAAATAGTCAATAGTATTAGTCCTCGCAAAACAACACAAATGCAAAACAGTCACTATTTATTACTTAAAAATTCAAATAAGTATAATTTGAAATAGACAATGTACAACACAAGGCATTGAATAATAATACCTAATTAACTTGAGGTTGAAGTTGAACTAAATAGTCAATAGCATTAGTCCTCGCAAAAAAATAACAAATGCAAAAAAGTCACTCCTTATTACTTAAAAATTCAAATCATAATAATTTCAAATAGATAAAGTAAAATTTAAGAAATTGTCTAACAATACAAAATTAACTTTAACTTGAAGTTGAACCCGGGGAACTTCAAGTTGAAGTTAATTTCGGCCCAAGATAAATATACAACATTTAAAGCAATTGTTACGTACCTGAATATTTAAAGGTGTGGACATGTGTATTTGAGAGAACTTGGTCAATTACATTATTCCTCGCAAAAAATAAAAAATGTAAAATAGTCACTACTTATTACTTAAAAATTCAAATTAACATACACAAATGCAAGACAGTCACTACTTATTACTCAAAAATTTAATTTAACACAATTTGAAACAGACAAAGTAGAACAGAAGGCATTGACAAATAATACCGAATTAACTTGAGCTTGAAGTTGAACTCAATAGTCAATAGCATTAGTCCTCGCAAAATAACACAAATACAAAACAGTCACCACTTATTACTTAAAAATTCAAATAAGCATAATTCGAAATAGACAATGTACAACACAAGGCACCGAATAATAATACCTAATTAACTTGAGCTTGAAGTTGAACTCAATACTTAATGGCATTAGTCCTCGCAAAACAACACAAATGCAAGACAATCACTACTTATTACTCAAAAATTTAAATTAGCATAATTTAAAATAGACAAAGTAGAACAGAAGACATTGACTAATAATACCTAATTAACTTGAGCTTGAAGTTGAACTCCATAGTCAATAGCATTAGTTCTCGCAAAACAACACAAATACAAAACAGTCACCACTTATTACTTAAAAATTCAAATAAGCATAATTCGAAATAGACAATGTACAACACAAGGCATTGAATAACAATACCTAGTTAACTTGAGCTTGAAGTTGAACTCAATACTTAATGGCATTAATCCTCGCAAAATAACACAAATGCAAGACAGTCACTACTTATTACTCAAAAATTTAAATTAGTATAATTTGAAATAGACAAAGTAGAACAGAAGACATTGACTAATAATACATAATTAACTTGAGATTGAAGTTGAACTTCATAGTCAATAGCATTAGTCCTCGCAAAAAAATAACAAATGCAAAACAGTCACTCCTTATTACTTAAAAATTCAAATCATCACAATTTCAAATAGATAAACGATAACTTAAGAAATTGTCTAACAATACAAAATTAACTTTAACTTGAAGTTGAACCCGGGAAACTTCAAGTTGAAGTTAATTTCGGCCCAAGATAAATATACAACATTTAAAGCAATTGTTACGTACCTGAATATTTAAAGGTCTGGACATACGTATTTGAGAGAACTTGGTCAATTACATTATTCCGCGCAAAAAAAAAATGCAAATAGTCACAACTTATTACTTAAAAATTCAAATTCGCATAATTTGAAATAGACAAAGTACAACATAAGGTATTAACAAATAATACCTAATTAACTTGAGCTTGAAGTTGAACTCGATAGTAAACAGCATTAGTCCTCGCAAAAATTCACAAATACAAAACAGTCAGTACTTATTACTTATAATTCAAATCAACATAATTTGAAATAGACAATGTACAACACAAGACATTCAATAATAATACCTAATTAACTTGAGCTTGAAGTTGAACTAAATAGTCAATAGTATTAGTCCTCGCAAAACAACACAAATGCAAGACAGTCACTATTTATTACTTAAAAATTCAAATAAGTATAATTTGAAATAGACAATGTACAACACAAGGCATTGAATAATAATACCTAATTAACTTGAGTTTGAAGTTGAACTAAATAATCAATAGCATTAGTCCTCGCAAAAAAATAACAAATGCAAAACAGTCACTCCTTATTACTTAAAAATTCAAATCATCACAATTTCAAATAGATAAACTACAACTTAAGAAATTGTTTAACAATACAAAATTAACTTTAACTTGAAGTTGAACCCGGGGAACTCCAAGTTGAAGTTAATTTCGGCCCAAGATAAATATACAACATTTAAAGAAATTGTTACGTACCTGAATATTTAAAGGTGTGGACATACGTATTTGAGAGAACTTGGTCAATTACATTATTCCTCGCAAAAAATAAAAAATACAAAATAGTCACAACTTATTACTTAAAAATTCAAATTAACATACAAAAATGCAAGACAGTCACTACTTATTACTCAAAAATTTAAATTAACACAATTTGAAACAGACAAAGTAGAACAGAAGGCATTGACAAATAATACCGAATTAACTTGAGCTTGAAGTTGAACTCAATAGTCAATGACATTTGTCCTCGCAAAATAACACAAATACAAAACAGTCACCACTTATTACTTAAAAATTCAAATAAGCATAATTCGAAATAGACAATGTACAACACAACGCATTGAATAATAATACCTAATTAACTTGAGCTTGAACTTGAACTCAATAGTCAATAGCATTAGTCCTCGCAAAACAACACAAATACAAAACAATCACCACTTATTACTTAAAAATTCAAATAAGCATAATTCGAAATAGACAATGTACAACACAAGGCATTGAATAATAATACCTAATTAACTTGAGCTTGAAGTTGAACTCAATAGCCAATAGCGTTAGTCCTCGCAAAACAACAAAAATGCAAGACACTCACTACTTATTACTCAAAAATTTAAATTAGCATAATTTGAAATAGACAATGTACAACACAAGGCATTGACAAATAATACCTAATTAACTTGAGCTGGAAGTTGAACTCAATAGTCAATAGCATTAGTTCTCGCAAAACAATACAAATACAAAACAGTCACCACTTATTACTTAAAAATTCAAATCAGTATAATTTGAAATAGACAAAGTAGAACAGAAGACATTGACTAATAATACCTAATTAACTTGAGTTTGAAGTTGAACTCCATAGTCAATAGCATTAGTTCTCGCAAAACAACACAAATACAAAACAGTCACCACTTATTACTTAAAAATTCAAATAAGCATAATTCGAAATAGACAATGTACAACACAAGGCATTGAATAACAATACCTAGTTAACTTGAGCTTGAAGTTGAACTCAGTACTTAATGGCATTAATCCTCGCAAAATAACACAAATGCAAGACAGTCACTACTTATTACTCAAAAATTTAAATTAGTATAAAATGAAATAGACAAAGTAGAACAGAAGACATTGACTAATAATACATAATTAACTTGAGATTGAAGTTGAACTTCATAGTCAATAGCATTAGTCCTCGCAAAAAAATAACAAATGCAAAACAGTCACTCCTTATTACTTAAAAATTCAAATCATCACAATTTCAAATAGATAAACGATAACTTAAGAAATTGTCTAACAATACAAAATTAACTTTAACTTGAAGTTGAACCCGGGAAACTTCAAGTTGAAGTTAATTTCGGCCCAAGATAAATATACAACATTTAAAGCAATTGTTACGTACCTGAATATTTAAAGGTGTGGACATGTGTATTTGAGAGAACTTGGTCAATTACATTATTCCTCGCAAAAAATAAAAAATGTAAAATAGTCACTACTTATTACTTTAAAATTCAAATTAACATACATAAATGCAAGACAGTCACTACTTATTACTCAAAAATTTAAATTAACACAATTTGAAACAGACAAAGTAGAACAGAAGGCATTGACAAATAATACCTAATTAACTTGAGCTTGAAGTTGAACTCAATAGTCAATAACATTTGTCCTCGCAAAATAACACAAATACAAAACAGTCACCACTTATTACTTAAAAATTCAAATAAGCATAATTCGAAATAGACAATGTACAACACAACGCATTGAATAATAATACCTAATTAACTTGAGCTTGAACTTGAACTCAATAGTCAATAGCATTAGTCCTCGCAAAACAACACAAATACAAAACAGTCACCACTTATTACTTAAAAATTCAAATAAGCATAATTCGAAATAGACAATGTACAACACAAGGCATTGAATAATAATACCTAATTAACTTGAGCTTGAAGTTGAACTCAATAGCCAATAGCGTTAGTCCTCGCAAAACAACAAAAATGCAAGACACTCACTACTTATTACTCAAAAATTTAAATTAGCATAATTTGAAATAGACAATGTACAACACAAGGCATTGACAAATAATACCTAATTAACTTGAGCTGGAAGTTGAACTCAATAGTCAATAGCATTAGTTCTCGCAAAACAATACAAATACAAAACAGTCACCACTTATTACTTAAAAATTCAAATGAGCATAATTCGAAATAGACAATGTACAACACAAGGCATTGAATAACAATACCTAGTTAAGAGGAGCTTGAAGCTGAACTCAATACTTAATAGCATTAGTCCTTGCAAAACAACACAAATGCAAGACAGTCACTACTTATTACTCAAAAATTTAAATTTGCATAATTTGAAATAGACAAAGTAGAACAGAAGACATTGACTAATATTACCTAATTAACTTGAGTTTGAAATTGAACTCCATAGTCAATAGCATTAGTCCTCGCAAAAAAATAACAAATGCAAAACTGTCACTCCTTATTACTTAAAAATTCAAATCATCACAATTTCAAATAGATAAACGACAACTTAAGAAATTGTCTAACAATACAAAATTAACTTTAACTTGAAGTTGAACCCGGGAAACTTCAAGTTGAAGTTAATTTCGGCCCAAGATAAATATACAACATTTAAAGCAATTGCTACGTACCTGAATATTTAAAGGTGTGGACATACGTATTTGAGAGAACTTGGTCAATTACATTATTCCTGGCAAAAAATAAAAAATGCAAAATAGTCACAACTTATTACTTAAAAATTCAAATTCGCATAATTTGAAATAGACAATGTACAACACAAAGCACTGAATAACAATACCTAGTTAACTTGAGCTTGAAGTTGAACTCAATACTTAATAGCATTAGTCCTTGCAAAACAACACAAATGCAAGACAGTCACTACTTATTACTCAAAAATTTAAATTTGCATAATTTGAAATAGACAAAGTAGAACAGAAGACATTGACTAATATTACCTAATTAACTTGAGTTTGAAGTTGAACTCCATAGTCAATAGCATTAGTACTCGCAAAAAAATAACAAATGCAAAACTGTCACTCCTTATTACTTAAAAATTCAAATCATCACAATTTAAAATAGATAAACGACTACTTAAGAAATTGTCTAACAATACAAAATTAATTTTAACTTGAAGTTGAACCCGGGGAACTTTAAGTTGAAGTTAATTTCGGCCCAACATAAATATATACATTTAAAAAATTTATTACGTACCTGAATATTTAAAGGTGTGGACATGTGTATTTGAGAGAATTTGATCAATTACATTTTTCTCGCAAAAAATAAAAAATGTAAAATAGTCACTACTTATTACTTAAAAATTCAAATTAACATACACAAATGCAAGACAGTAACTACTTATTACTCAAAAATTTAAATTAGCACAACTTGAAACCGACAAAGTAGAACAGAAGGCATTGACAAATAATACCTAATTAAGTTGAGCTTGAAGTTGAACTCAATAGTCAATAGCATTAGTCCTCGTAAAAAACCACAAATACAAAACAGTCACCACTTATTACTTAAAAATTTAAATAAGCATAATTCGAAATAGACAATATACAACACAAGGCATTGAATAATAATACCTAATTAACTTGAGCTTGAAGTTGAACTCAATAGCCAATAGCGTTAGTCTTCGCAAAATAACACAAATGCAAGACAGTCACTATTTATTACTTAAAAATTGAAATAAATATAATTTGAAATAGACAATGTACAACACAAGGCATTGAATAATAATACCTAATTAACTTGAGCTTGAAGTTGAACTCCATAGTCAATAGCATTAGTTCTCGCAAAACAACACAAATACAAAACAGTCACCACTTATTACTTAAAAATTCAAATAAGCATAATTCGAAATAGACAATGTACAACACAAGGCATTGAATAACAATACCTAGTTAACTTGAGCTTGAAGTTGAACTCAATACTTAATGGCATTAGTTCTCGCAAAACAACACAAATGCAAGA
>BRYF01000013.1:15020000-15022500 GCA_030159135.1 Actinidia polygama
CACCCAAACACTCAAGACACTCGGGAGAGTGAATCCCTCGCACCCTCCTAAGCGAGATCGAGACAGCAACCGTGGATGAAAGCACCACACGCCGGAGAAACAGGATCCATGGTAGGAGATTGGACAACCAAAGCCGCTGCCACCGCCGACAGACCTACACCTAGAATCTGGAAACATGCTGAACCACGAAACATAACCAAAGATACCAATTCCATAGCTGGACCCAAAAAAAAATGCCGGAGCTCGGACACCAACATCCATTGATGCCGGACAACCCAGAACAAGACCCAAAAAACAAGACAAGACCCAACAGACCCAAAAATTGGATGGGTCTCGCAACCCAGAACCATGTGAAACCAGATCCAACAACAATCAATTGCCGTCCATCAGAATCACCATGGAAATCCACCACGAATAAACCCAAATCTCAAAGAAAACACAATTGTTTGGAACCCCCAGTCCCACCTTGAAACTCACACAATATGCGGAACTCCAAATCTGAACTCGTATTGATCTTAGAGATAGAAGAACCCCAAAAAAAAAAACCAAGAAAATGTAAGTAACCCATCAGCAATTAAGCATCGTCAAACCAGCGAAGCACACGAAATCTCAGACATCAACCTCCATTGATGCTGGACACAACCCAAAACACCGCCAAATCACGATAGCCCATAAGCCACAACAAAGAAAAATCATAAGCGGGTCCAAGATGGTTAGGAAACCCTCGACCTGAGAGTAAAAACAACCAGATCGGACTTTAACAGACAAGACCCAACACCCTACCCAACCCAAAACATGGGTGGGTCTCGCAACCCAGAACCATGTGAAACCAAATCCAACAACAATTGATTGCCGTCGATCGAAATCACAATCGAAATCCACTACGAAGAAACCCAAATATCAAAGAAAACACAACTGTTTGGAATTTACAGCCCCACCTTGAAACTCATACAACATATGGAGCTCCAAATCTGGAATTAGTATTGATCTTAGAGAGAGAAAGACAAAAAAAATCAAGAAAATGTAAGTAACACAGCAGCAATTAAGCATCGTGAAACCAGTGAAGTACACGAAATCTCAGACTCTAACCTCCATTGATGCCGGACACAACCCAAAACACCACCAACTCACTAGAGCCTAGAACCCACAACGAATAAAAACCATAATCGGGTATGTTTAGAAAACCCTCGACCAGAGTGGAAACAACAGAATCGAACTTCAAAAGTCAAGACCCAACACCCTACTCGAACCAAAACATGGCTGGGTCTGACAACCCAGACCATGTGAAATCAGATCCAGCAACAATCGATTACCGTCAACCGGAATCACCATTGAAATCCACCACGAAGAAACCCAAATCTCAAAGAAAACACAATCGTTTGGAACCCACAGCCCCATCTTGAAACTCACACAACATGTGGAACTCCAAATCTGAAAGTCACTGATCTTAGAGAGAGAGAGAGAGAGAGAGAGAGAGAGAGGACCAAAACAAAAACAGAAACAAAACCCACCCAAGAAAATGTCAGTAACCCATAGCAATTAAGCATCGTGAAACCAGTGAGGTACACGAAATCTCAGAGAAGCCATCTCTCTTCTCTTCTCTCTCTCTCTCTTCTTGTTCTTCTATCATTTTGCTTCTCTCTCTCTATAACGGTTTCTCTCTCTCTCTCTCTCTCTCTCTCATCCTGAGCTTCTGTCATTTTGCTTCTCCCTCTCTCTATAACGGATAGTTCGGTTAGGGGCAAGAGTGTTGAGCAAGTTGGGTAAACGCGAATTTAAAAAACTTTAATCAAATTAGTTACCTTTTGTAAAAATAGAAACCGTTGATTTGTGAACACTTTTGGAAAACTCGAATTAATCCGATTAGCTTATTTTCAAAGCAATAAACAGAATTCTATTGAGGGTAAATTATAGATATACCCTGAATTATGACTCGGTTTCACTTTTCCCCCTTTAAATATAAAACTTATCACTTAACCTCCTTAAACTATCTGTGATTTTATATTGAATCCCTTCTGTAAGCAAGGAATTAGGAAATTTGATGGAAAAAGTCGTGTGCAAAACACGTGAGAGTCGAAACAAAAAAAATTTACTGAAATGCCCTCATCCTCTACCCTCATGTGTATAGATGTGTGTTGATAGAGATCATAAACAAATTCAACCCAAAACCACCTAACAAGCTGGCTTCAATCATCAATTTCAGTTTTAAAAATGGTAATGCAAGAACTCCAAAAAGACATGGTGGTGAAACCACCACGCAAATGCACCAACCACCTTTTTAAAACCGCCGCCCCCTCATTTAGATATGACTTCGATGCCCCCAAATTCACTCTCTTTAACCCATGACACATCATCTTCACCATTAGTCCACACTAACAACAATGGTTCACATTATAATCAGTATTATGCGGCTTGGAAATTTCATCGAATACATTTTCTTAGCACCTAGAAGAGGAAAGAAAAAGAAGGATTTCAAGTCAAGCATTTCGTCAACACTTTT
>BRYF01000013.1:15067500-15072500 GCA_030159135.1 Actinidia polygama
TGGACAATTTGGTATTATTAATAGTATATATATATATATATATAAACAATTGTCGGAATAAAATGATAGATTACAATTGTCGGAATAAAATGATAGATTACAATTATCGGAATACCCATTTTCCGAGTGCTTCTAAATGCAAACCAATTTGGTCTCAACACAAATTAAAAAAATAAAATTTTTGTAACACAGTTTTAACCTTAAATAAAATTATAATTAAATACAGCTATTTCTGAGCACATCCGCTCATTTCTCAAGAAACCCACCCATATCCTTGTACCTCCACCAACCACCAGAAGCAACATAGTCACTTCCCTGTCGTCCATTTCCTCTCATAACCCGCCATTTTCCCCGACTCCAAACCACCTCAAGATCACTGCTGGAAAACCCCAACATCTCGCTGTCAAACTTGTTCGCATAGTGCCCCTCTCCTCACCGAAAATCTTTGTCGTACATAGGGAATCACGGCCAGCTGCCTTACCCAGTGGGAGATGGAAGAGTGAAAGAGAGATGAAACCTTAATGGATGCTATGGTCCTATGGATTTGATAGGGGTTAGATCTGATGAAAACAAGACATTGAACATTGCGTTGGTTTTTGAAAACCGAATTTGGTACCACAGCCACATAGTCTATAATCCCATGTTTTCGCGTAGAATTCACAACTTATACGAGTATGGAGTAAAAAATACATGAATTGCTTAAGGAGCATTGCCATAGTATTAAATTAAAATATATAAAATACATGTATATTTATTACTTATTCAACTTCATGGTGAATGTACAAATATTTTATAATTTCTTAACAAGTGTTTTAGGGTACTCGTTAGGATTTATTAAAAAATAAAATAATTTATAAAGTATTGGTACTATAAACATATTATTAGAACTACCAACTCGAGAGAGAGAGAGAGAGAGACATATTAGTAACGTGGCAGTCGGTGCCATTGGAGGAGCAATTATTACAGCGGACCCAATTATCATTTCCTTGGTACGGGCCGTCCCAACCTGATAGTCCGCTGCAAGGATCTACACTAAAATTCCAGTCCGTCTTGTTCAAAGTATTTGCAATTTGCTTCAAAGCATCCACTGTAAAAGGAGGTAAAAGAATCTTAGTAGTTATTTTCATTTTCTTGCTAGAAAATAAGATTAACAGAAAAAAATTAAAAAAAATAATCTTTTGTTTGGAGATAAATTACACTTTATACCTTATACGTTAGAGAGAAATTAATTCCTTGGAAGAGTGTATTTTTTATTTTTTGATTTTGCGAAAAGAACAAAGAAAATGAACCATAACTTATCCCTTGTTTGGATTTACACAAAAGTGGAAAGAAAAAATAACAACATAACTTAACAAAGAAAGAATAGAAGGATGAAAATAAATATAAAAAAGTGAGAAATTAGAAAAATAATTCTCTGCTTTTTTTTTCTTGAATTTTTTCTATTTCTTTCAAATTAAATTAAGAACAACAAGACGAGCTAGTTATCTAAAAAAGAAACACCTACATCTATAGACTCCTGTAACCCATATTATAAAAATTTTAAATCTACACTACACATTTGTATCCTCAGTGCTTTCTAAGAAATTTTTTGTATAACTAGTATTTTCGAATTAAGAACAAAACAAGAGGAAAAAAAAAAAGAGGTAAATTAAAATAAATGAAGAAATTAAGCAAGAAGCAATAATTAATTGTTTTACTAATTAATTTTTTTATTTTTAACAAATTCCATATACCTTCCGTGGGGATGAGAGTGTTTCCAGAGGCAGCAGTAGGGAAGCAAAAGACGATTCCAACGAGGGAAGCCAAGAATATTTGTGGAAGCATCATATTGTTCGGGGATGTGAGAGCACAAACACAGAGGACGAGCTACTATTGTTTCATGAAGAGAGAGAGAGAGAGAGAGAGAGAGAGGGGAAACATACATTCATGCATACGCAAATAATTATGTAATTATAACAATAGAGAAAAGTAGAGAGAGAGAGATGGTGGGTGCGTGGTCTTAATCCATCGACTTCTTCTTGGCAAAATATTTAATTTAACGCGTTTACTTTGAAGTTTATACTTCAAAAACCCAATGTTGATTTGATAGGACTGGCAAAAATATAATTTAGAAATAAATAGATGATCAATCATATAATTATTCGTATTCGTTTAATTTAATTTTTTATATAAATAACTTTCACGACCAATATCAAACAAATTGATTTAAATTAAATATGTATGACTCTAGTGGGTCCGAGTAATACCCACATACCTATTCAACCCATGTATGCTCAAAACACCCACCACAATCTATAGAGTCCGTTTATTTGAGATCTTTTCACTAAATTAGTCAGAAGATTCTTAACAAATTCATCTATAATAAAATATTTCATAATAATGTTACAAAAAATTATAACAAAATCAATACAATTCATAATCAAATTAGTAAAATTTATTAATTTTACTAAATTAATAAATTAGTTTTACAAAATTCATCATCTAAATTAATTTTACTAATTTGAGAGAGAGAGGAGAGAGGAGAGAGGGGCGGGCCAGGGAGAGAGAGGACAGAGATAGGGTGAGAGGACAGAGAATGAGAGGGAGAGAGTCCCACCAGCACCAAGTGTTGGTACTGACACGGGCCCTCCCGTGCTAGCTACCACGGGCGTGCTCCCGTCTGATCAATTCTCTTTTTTTTTACGAATATTTTCTCAACCACAGACTTACCCAACCCACGTACCAGATCCTTTCGCTGACTTAGTCAAAAAAGTCTCGAGTAGATTTGTATTGTTTGGCGAATGGTTGAATTCTGGGTTTCATTTAGTTTATAAATATTAAAATACACATCCTATATTATTTGTATCGCAGGCTATTGTGTAGTTGGAATCACAATTAATGATTTAAAACTAAATCACACTTTAATTGGCAAACTCTATAACAATTAATGATTTAAAGTAGATTAATTCATTATTTGAAACTACACACTAATTTATAGCAATAGGCATCATAATTCATAACAAAATTCATAAAAGTAAACATTAATTAGCGATCTCTATACGGTAATTAATGCTTTAAAATAGACTAATTCATTATTTGAAATCACATATTAATTCATTACAAGGTCAGAACCATTTAAAATCAAATCAAATCAAATCAAACCAAACCACACTTTTAGAGGAGCTGCCACATATGCAATGTTGACCTCACTTTTAGATTAAAATATAATTTAATTATAAATTTTTATAAAATATTTATGATTATATCCATAAAAAATCATAAACGAAATATAATTTTTTTTAAATTTACCAAACATACTAATAGAATTCATAATAAATCCATTCATAACAAAACCTCACAATTATTTAGCTGTGTGATTTTGTGATAGAAAAGTCAAAGAGTCAAAAATAAGTATCGAAATCGAATAGGACTTAATAAATTTTTTGAATTACTATTTTTGTTTTTAGTAATTTTTTTGATCGATTACAAAAAAAAGATAACAAATTATATTAATGGTCCTTAAATAGTCACCTATATTATTTTAGTTTCTTATATAATAGTTTTCTGAGAGAGAGAGAGTCCGGACGACTTTTTTGGAGTCCGATGATGGACACTTGCATGCATTGATTGCACATAAGCAGTGATAGGTTGAAATTTTAAGTGCTAGGTTGGCTCCACACCAACTTCGTCCATGCTTTCCCATACCATTGTTTTGGGATTGAACTCTAATTTTAGTCACTTGGTCTATTGGTCGACTGGATTTTAATTAACTCGGGGATCAAATTAGAAGAGAATTAAAAAATTATAATGAAAGATGATTCAAAACCCAATTTTTATCATACTTCTTATTATTCTGTAATGTTTCTTTGGGTAATAATATTTTCTAATTTATTTTTACTCATTATATTTCCTAATTTGCTCTAATGTCTTGGCTACTTAGAATGACATTTTGTGAATTTGACATATGAAAATATAAAAGGAATATATATGAAGACATTGGGGTGTAAAATTTACCAATATCCTAAATATTCTTGGGTATATTACAATATCACCGCAAGAGGTTTACAGTTAAGTCATTAGAACTCCTGGAAATTAATTACTCATCCCTCCATGAGGTTTATGCTTGGGTTAGACTTACCCGGTTAGTTGACCTTAAGTCAACAAGTATGTTAGAACATTTCAAAATGAAAAAAAATAGACAAATAAACTGTGATGGGTAGAGTATTTTTCTTTATTTTGATAAGTATATCCTTCTAGATGATCTATAGAAATTCCAACAATAAATCAACACATACGTATAAGCTATAACCCTCAACCAATGGAATCCCAGGAACCAATTTTGGTTTTAAGAACGCTAATTAATTTGTATCAGCAAAACTCAAACTTGAATAACCTAATCTTTATGGCTCAAAATAAGGCTCTAGTTCCAAAGCCAGGATTTAATTTTCCAAAGTTCCCCAAAACAGGGCTTCGCATTCCCATTTTGCAACTGAACCATCCTGGTCTTGTTCGATTTGGTGAGAAAATGAAGGTTTGGTGTTGAGTTGTGGAAGGCACTAGCATTGATAGGGTGGTTCGATGGGTTTTCTTATTTGGGGTGATGGGAATTTGTAGAGAGCTAGTTGCAGATTTGGTGGGTTGGAGCGAGGGAGGTCGAGAAGGAGAGTTGGTGGGGCGAGGAGGAGATGAGAGATCGCATAGCCACGGTGGTGGATTGATCCCAAGAGTATTCGTCTATGGTGGAGAGAGAGAGAGAGAGAGACTTGATATTAGGTTTAGGCTCCTGAGAAAAGTATTTCATATATGAGAAAAGATTTTCCATGGAAAATTATTTGCTTCGCCCTCAATAGACATCTAAAACAAAGAAAAGATTTTCCATGGAAAAGTATTTGCTTCGCCCTCCATAGATATCTAAAACAATTAGGAAACTAAGTGATTGGTTCAAGAATTATTTTTTAAGTTGGTAAGGAAAAGTATTTGATTCGACCTCCATAGATAGCTAAAGCAATTAGGAAACTAAG
>BRYF01000013.1:15147500-15150000 GCA_030159135.1 Actinidia polygama
AATTTTACAAGCATTATATGATAATGGTATTTTTATAAATAAAAGTTATATAAAAAAATTCTACTCCATATATATTCTTCTGTTTATATATTCTTCCTTAATTAACTTACGTACTATAATATAAAGTTTTTCCACATATAACTTAAAGTTCAAGTAAAATTAAATCAATTTAACAATTCGTCTATTTTACGCAATTGAATATTACTGTCACTACTTTTTACAAATAAGTAATATATTACTTACCTGGGTTTATAATCTGGCTACTTAATGATGTTGATATTTACTGTTTTCTTGCAAATAAAATGCCTTTAAAACTATTAGAAGCCAAGTTATATAAAGTACTCATCCATATTCATGCTGCAAATTAAAGAATGCAAAGTTAAAGTACTTTTGTTTTTCACCTACCTACTTGTTTTATTTTTACTATGCATCTTATGGCTTGGAGCCCAACACAAGCTCAAAGCAATCCAACATAAAAGGTTAAACTATTCATAAGCAAAAGTCAAAAAAATATTAAAATTTAACTTTGAAAAATTAAGTTTTAAAGTTTTTTGTTAACTCATAAGCAGAAAGTAAAAGTTGTGACAAACACTCTGACATAATCTTTAAAAAAAATACCAGCAGATGTTGCAACCAAAGAGAAAACAACAAATGTCCCTAAATTCCAATCTAAATAGAACTAGTTTTTGACCATTTTTTACCATCATTCAAACAAATGTAATGAAAAAAGTCCTATCCAATGCACAAAGGTTATAACGCTCATTGAAATAATTTGTAAGTAGTTTTACTCACATCTCTTTGTGACAAGATGATTTATGTGACTTCAATCCTTTAGTAGTACCCAATTAATTTTTAAGGTGATTAGTACCTAATCTATACATTAGGGTCCATCACTTTCATGTTATTATTTTTCTTAATCACTAAACATTATTAAGGCAAACCGCCCTTGTTATCTCGTCAAGTCTCCAGCTTATTTTAAGAGATATAATTTGGATAGGGTAAGAGACAGCATTTTTATGAACACTGGACTCCTTGTTCTACAAACTTTTAAACTTATATATAGTATTGGTGCTGATCAGTTTGTACTTTCTGTGGTTGGACTCTTTTGGTTATCCTTATCTTCATCATTTGTATCTTCTTTCTTGTGTACTTAAATCTGTTTTATGTACTTATCATATGAACATTTCCACGAGTTATTCTTTCTAAAAAAAATAAGGAAACAATAAAAGTGGAGTGGGAATGTTTGTTCTGTTCTTTTGGTTGCTCTTTTTTATTTACTTTTTCAAAATTGTTTTACAAAACAAAAATACTCAGCATTTTTCATGTTTTATTTATTTTTAGTGGATACGATTTTGAGAATATATGAAAATATATCATTCTGATGTTTTACCAAAAATGGGTTGTTTGCTATGAAATTTCCCCAAAAAACGAGGTTCATAAATTGTCAACTAAATAAGTTTTAATTATGTACACCTTTTAGAAAATAGAAAACAAAAAGACAAGCAAACAAAGCCGGCATCACATTGTTGGAAAAGACTTGAGTTTTGAACTTTATTTTTTGGCAATTTTGAGCCAAAATATATGAGGTTTCAATTATCTTTTTTGATGGAACCAAGTGGAATTGTAATCTCCATAATGTGATCTTCGAAACTATATGTTTAAAATGGATAAGAGATGAATGAGAAATTGTTATACAAAATTAGCTAACTGACTAGTTAAAATGTGGTGAAAACATTCAATCTCATATTGGTTAATAAACTAAAGAGGAATATATATATATATATATATATATATATATATATATATATATACACACTAATGTGTGTTAGTGTATGACACCCAAGTGTGAGAAATGAGTGGAACCATATTACTAGACCACACGTGTTGCCGCCGTGAGTCGTGGCATGGGGTGGGCCATATTTTGAACCTCACCAGCTTAGAATGTGAAAAGTCACTCGTTGGTAATTGGATGCAGTTACATAGCATTATTGGTTGTTGAATACCCTGGTAATGAGTGGGTGTTACAAGGCCATTACAACCATACACACTCTGAGTGTAGTTAGAAAGTTCTTACATACCATTATTGGGTGTTGAATACCCTAGTAATGGGTGGATGTTATAAGGCCATTACCATCCTACACACTCTAAGTGTAGTGAGAAAGTTTTTTCTGAGAAAGATCGAAACATTGTTCGAGTTGTTGTTTTGGTTAGTGTGGTGCTACCACTGATATGATATAGATGTTTTATCCTAGAAGGTGACATTCAATCAACTCAACGCTGATTAGGGACAAATTTGCCTTAAGGAGATCGTGTGGCACACGAGACTTAACAGTTTTCATACTACGATTTGAAGATTCTAATTTCTTTTTGTTTGTGTAATTGTATTTCTGTTTAGTTCTGTAATCTATTATTATTTAGTTTAATATGATATTTTTATTTTCTAATTCTATATTGCTCTTCATATAACATATTTTTCCAAAAAAAGGTGCATCATGTTTAG
>BRYF01000013.1:15320000-15325000 GCA_030159135.1 Actinidia polygama
ATTTTTGCACAAAAATAACTCCAATGAAAATCTTGATAATAATTTCGAAAGTAAAGAAGGTTAATATAATTTTAAAAATTATTTGGGCCATATCTGCATTTATCAAAAAATTAGGATAGTTTAGTGAAATTTACCCTTAAATTATTCAATCTTTCAAACTCTACTCAAACCTCGGTTTGTCATAATTCCATACTTTTAATGTCCTTCCAAACTCTTCATGTCCAAGTCGAGTCGAAGATTCATTGGATCCGGAGTTTTGAAAAAAAAATTGTGATAAACAATTAACTAATTTACGAAACAAAAACCATGTCTTTACAAATTAAAACTAAATTGAGAACAATTTTTAAGACATTAGTATAATGGCAATATAAAAAAGTATACAAAGTATTAAGGGTTATTTGGTAATACTATATGTAATCGTGTCGGGGTTGGGTTGGAGACCCTTCCTTATACCCCTATTAGGTTCATACCCTATTAAAACTCCAACACACCCATCTGATTACGTTTGGGTAACGGGGAACCCGTTGAATTTGAATTTTTTGGGCCATTACTGTTTATTTAGAATTTTAGAATGTATTTTTTTAAATTTAATTTTAGATTGTATTTGGATAAAAAAAATTGTGAACTGATTTGCAGAGTAAAGAGAAAAATAAAGAAAATTTACCATGAATTTTTTTAGGGCAATTCCATACATTTTCCTTTCACTCCACTCGTACATCCTAAATCCTTGATTGAAACAAAATCTTATGAAAATCCTAACCATTGAAATCCAAATTTTCTCGTTTGATGGTTGAAGTGAAAAAGATGTGTAGTACAGCATGAAAAAAATGTATAAAAATATATATAAAAGTAAATTAAAATGTGAGAAATATATATTGGATTGGACTCGGAATTTTTTTGGGGGAGTTTATTTATAAAACACAAAATTTGTAACCTATGTCTGAAATACTATTAATTTCAACATTATGTGACAAATATATATAATTTAAAAATGTTAACAGCTAATACAACTATAAAACTGTAGTTTTTTTAAAAAATTCTAGAGATGGAGATGGTAGCCACCGGCTGCCTTCCCTTAGGTCTCTCTCTCTCTCTCTCTCTCTCTCTCTCTCTCTATATATATATATATATATATAGCGTTGGCAATTGTTAGCATGACTCTTCTTTTTAATTCCCTCCAATTAATTTATTTATATATATATATATATATATTTATATATAGCGTTGGCAATTATTAGCATGACTCTTCCTTTTAATTCCCTCCAATTAATTTTTACCCCCTCTTTATTTCTCTCCATTTAAAAGTTGGGTTACCTGATGCTACTTGGGTTCAGGCAAGAACCAAAACGTGCATTTTCCCCGTGCGATTGATTATGAATTAATGGAGTGATAAGGAATAGGAAAGAAATAGAAAAGTTAATAGTTTATTTTTGGCTCAGTCGGGTCGACCCATTTGTCAATTGCTCAGGCCTATGCCATATCCACAGCTCTAGTGTATTCGGGCCCAGGCCTATGCCATATCCATATCCACAGCCCTAGTGTATTCGGGCTCTTGACTCGAACTTGGACAAGCCCTCAGGCCTGAGTTTGAGTTTGGATCCGAATTTGATAATTTTTTTGTTTTATCCTTTGTAACCGTTTGGTTATGACTTTTATCTTTTCAAAGTTCGGATTGTCGGTCGGGCCATTTGGGCGGGCTTCTGAATGGATAATCGGGCCGGCTTTTCCGGCTGAGCTATGGGCCTAGGTTCCGGTGGAACTTTGGGTTTGGACCTCTATGCCCAGGCCCTACTCATAAATAGCTTCCTTTTGCTGGGCTGCTGGTCCATCCCTGAAGAGGTTCCAATTCCTAACCATAGCCCAACAACACTGGACTGAAATGAATTTTATTATATAGACCTCTTTTTTTTGGCATATTACAATAGCTTCCCCTGAGGTTCAAGTTTAATACAGATCTCCTCATCTTCTAAAAATTACATTGACTTCTACTGTCAGTGTTTATCTACAGACTAAAATGACAAAAAACATATAGAGCATGTTTGTTTTAGAGATAAGAATGTTGAATTGGATTACAAATCTTGTGGGGTTACTAATATGGTGTTTGTTGACTCCCATTGAAGTTGGATATGTAATCCGCTAGATTTGTAATACATCAAATTGGCGGGATTTGTAATACCACACACACCATATTATTACAAATTCAAGGGTATGAATTAGGCCTAAAATTACTAAAATACCCATAATAGGTAAATAGTAACACCAGGCCACATATCATTTTCCTCGATAAATAAGTAAAAAAGAAAAAACTAGATAAAACTAGGAAAAAAAAAAATACACACACACATCTATCTATCTATCTATAAACAGAAAAAAGAAAAGAAAAAGAAAAAAGTTAAAAAGTAATAAGAAATAGAAAAAAACAGAAAAAATTAAAAATAAAAAAAAAGTAGAAAAAAGAAAGAAAAAAAGAAAAAGAAAATTAAAAACTGATAAAAACAAAAATAGTATATAAAAACAGTAAAAATAACAAGAAAAAAAGAAAAAAGAAGTAGAGAAATAGAGAAAAAATAAAATAAAATAAAAAAAGAGAAAAACAGGAAGAAAAAAAATAAAAGAAAAACTAGATAAAAATAAAAAAATAAAAAACAAAAAGGGGGGGAAAGGGGGAAAATATCAACAAAAAAAAAAGAAGAAAAAAGTTATATTTTTTAAAAACAACTGTAAAAAACAGTTAAAAAAAAAGACAGAAAATAATAAGAAAAAAACCCAAAAAAAGTAGATAAGAACAAGAAAAAATAAAAAATGTAGAGAAAATGAGAAAAAAAAAGAAGATAAAAAAACAAACAAACAATATATATATATAAACAAAAAAAAATTAAAATTTAAAAACAAAAACATAAGATAAAAAAAAAAGTAGAAAAAAAAATTAAAAAGGAATCATAAGCAAAAGTGTTTAATCCAATACTCATATCCATTGTAAAACAAACAAGTGCATATTAAGATTTCAAAGGATTAATAATCTGACTTAGTCCGATTAGATTTGTTATCCAGCCTTAAATCCGAAGAAATTTTTAATCCGCCAAATTTAATCTCCAAAACAAACATGGCCATAGTGATCTGACTACCCTCACTTTAACACACAAAATTACACTATTTCCCTCGTCTCTACCTTGCCCCTCCTCTCTTTTTCAATTTGATAGTCTACCACATGATTTTAAAAATCGGATCGGATCGACCGGTTCGACCGGTCAAACTGACAACCAGTTAGAGAAACGATTCGGTCATCCGTCAAAATCCGTTTTGGTTAAAATTCAATCAAACCCAATCAGAACCGCGGTTGAACTGATAACTCATCGATTGAATCGGTCATTGAACCGTCCGGTTAACTGTTTTAGGAAAAAAAATATGTTTTAATTTAAAAAATTTAGGTTTTAAGTATAAAAATTAATATAAAAAGATAAGATATTTTTTATTACTATTAATAAATAAATTAATAATATAATTATAATATTACGGGTTAATAATGATTGACGACAGTTAAATCAATAACTCGGAAGCTGATCACTTTTTCCGCCTTACTGTTCGATTTTTAAAACACTGGAACACCGGCACCCAAAACCACCCTTCACCAGTCACCAACATGGCCAGTACAAAGAACTACAATAAAAACCCTAGAGAGATAAGAGATAGACCCAGAATCCTACACACAAGCCGAAAGTTATGTTGGTAGGTTTGATTTTCTTTTTCTTTCAATTCGGGTATGATTTCATAGTCAATCACCCCCGCTACCATCATAGGAACCAAGATAAAATCTAGAGAAAGAGAGATGAGAGAGAGAGATTGAGAGAGTTTGTTATTGGGGTGTGAGAACCCTGGGTTGGGTTTATTAAGCCAAAATCAATCCAAATTGAGTATTGTAGAGAGAGAGAGAGAGATGGGTTATCAATTAGGGCACAATTGGGGATATCAATTGGGATGAATCTTAGCACAATCATAATCATACAACACACGCATAGGAAATTGGGGATAAATTTGACCATGCCCGACGAGTTGCGACCATTGAGCGGCGAACGACAGTGGCGAGCAACGGCCACGACCCTAGGTCGTCGATGATGTTTGCGAGTTGACTGAGCAGCGAACGATAGCGGCGACGGTAACCCTAGGTTGTTAACGGTGAGGGACTAATCTTTACACAAAACAGCATCTCGACCCCCGGTCATTGACGGTGAGGTTGATTTTTGTACGAACCGATGACGTGGTGGACCTCTTTCTATGCGTAACTAGCATCGTGGTAAGTCTTTCTCATGCGCGATCGGCGATCGGCTAGCTTGACCGGCGACAGTGACGGTTGTGACCTCTCTCTCTCTCTCTCTCTCTCTCTCTCTCTCTCTCTCTGCTTAGGGCTAACTAAGGGTTATATTGGGAATTCTAAAATTATTTTGTGCTGATGTCATCAATATCCGTTAGTCTTGACTAACGGAAGGAGTAATCTGTAATGTAACTTCAAACCTCAGGGGAGGCTATTGTAATTTCCAACTCGAATTGCTAGCTATCGATTGATTTAACCTTCATATTGTTTCTATTCTATTCGCATCCTTTTGTTTCTCAGTATTCATTTTTCTCAGAACACCCTTTAAACATATCTAAAGACTTATGTTTTCTTCTCAGTTCACTCTTATTTATTACCAATAAACCCCTCGATAGATTGTAAACTCTAAGGGCTCGTTTGGCCGGAGGATATGGGAGGGGGATAACTTTTAGAGGGGGGATAAATTTTAGAGAGGGATAACTTTTGGAGGGGGATAATTTTTAATTTTGTTTGGATACTTTTTAGAATGGATGGATAAGGTTGGTGGATAAGGAAGAAAATACATATCGAGAAACAAAATGTAAAATATTTAGATATTAAAAATATATATTTTATTTTTATATATATATATAAAAAAATGAAAATATGCAGTTTGTTTCTCTTTATATATTTTTTTCTTATCCCCTATTCC
>BRYF01000013.1:15427500-15447500 GCA_030159135.1 Actinidia polygama
ACTTTCTGTTTTTGTCCCCATTCGCAGCCGTTTAATGCCCAATCGTTGATGCCATAACGCTTCTTGGTTCCAAAGTTTTTCAAGATGGGTACCAAGAACCTCTTTAATCCTTGTCCCATTGTTATATGGTTGCATTTGTATTTGAGCAATGTGGCCTTTAATGTCAGCAATGCGAGAGAGAGAGAACAATTAGATATCAATTCTCAAAGCAGCACACACTTGATATGAAATCGTAAAAAGTGGTTTTTCAATTATCCAAAGTGGAACACTTACCACAAAGAGAAGATGCACGCACACTCACTCACATTAACAATGTTCCATGGGTCATGAATATGCATTGTCCAACTACTGCTATAATGATTTAATTAAATTTTTTTAAATATTTCGGATAACACTACCACTTGGTTTTGTAAGCACTATGTCAGAAAGCACCACATGCAGCATTAGTTGGAACAGCAACAGCTATGCCAATGTCAGTCTTTTTAAGAGCAGGAGCATCATTAACTCCATCACCAGTCATGTCATTCTGCATATATGTTTAATAGCTTAAAAACGTGTTACAATCTCATATTTGTGCTTTGTACCAACAGATAAGCCAGACCAAAGAAGGATAGGCCAATAAAAGAAGCGTTCAATGTATGTTCTACAATATTGTGAAAAATATTACATACAAGGTTTGAGAAAAAATAGGATTGTCGGGCCAAGGTCTAGCTTTCTCATTTCAGAGAATGTCAAGGGATCAAACGTTTCTCACTTGCAAACGTAGCCTAGGATCTGTAAGCCTAAGTATAGCCAACTAAAATATACAAAATATATGAGTTTACAGAAGGAATAAATATGATAGAAAAACAAACATACTGGGGAACACACTGACAAAGCCATAAGTTTTTTGGAACTGACTTAAATTTGTTTTGTCCTAACAAGGCAGATGAGGCAGATGTTGCTCAATACATATTGTCCTCATTCCCAAACGCCATCTTGTTTCCGTAGCTATGGCCAGTTTGATCACCTAATGGAGGTTGACAAGCATGTAGATGAAACACAAAAGAAACAACAAAAATATCAACTTCTGGTTGATAGATTTAGTGAGAAAGAAAGACGAAATATTTAAGCCACAGAATTCTAAAGAAAAAAAAAGAAAGAGAAAGAGAGAGAAGAAAAATACAATAGGACTATCTTGAGGGCATAATGCCGCGAACTTACGTGGTACGGACCCATACTTACATTACTTCCACTTGCCACAACCACATGTATCTGGTAGGGACTTAAGATTTCCTATGGGCAGCATATGAACAGTAAATAATAGGGCAAGTTTTCAATATTGACAAGCCAGCTATATACTTTGCATCCATTTGCGAGTTTTATTGCCATTAACTTAACAATATACTTCGGTAAAGCTAACTAATACCTATCACATTGCAGCTCCAACTGCTGGCAAATGCACAGTCACCCACACTTGACCATCCAAAAAATGGTTTTCCATGCACCCTAGTTGATTGACGGCTAGTAGTATAAGAAGACCATTTATGATTATAAGACTCGCAAACAACCGAATTATTTGTATCCACAAATAACAAATAAACCAATACTATTAAGTATATTTTCTATTTTTTCATCCCATAAATTTTGTCTCGAAGGGACTTAACAAATCCAATTGAAAATACAGACCTAGAGTATTCAAAACATAAAGAGATACTTGCAATAAATACATACACACTCCTAATTTTAACATTGACCCCAGATTTAAGCCTGCCAAGGCGGGTCAAATAGAGGCATGAGATCAATGAATTGCCATGTGCCTCCTTGACTCTCCTTTCTTACATCAGGAACTTTCTGTTAAATATTTTGGAATCGCCCTCCCAGTGCCATAGTAATATCTAGTTCAAATAGAGATCTCCGTTCCACAAATATTAGAAAATGACAAGTATGTAATCACAATGAACTAGTACCTAGTAAGCTCCTCCAAGAGATTGTATTTCTCATTCTATGAACTTATCAATTACAGCATGAACCCTATGCTTTATTTCTCAAATACACTATATCTGAGACAGTAAATATTATAACTATTATAATTGTTCTAGTGCACAAGGATAAAAAGCAAGGATATCTATAGAGAAGAGAGAGAGAAAGATCCCTGTTGTTGGTCCTCATGATGAGGTTTCCATGCTTGCAATGTTGTTCATGTTTATTGTCACGATCCAAAACCTGCTTAAGGAGATAGAGGCATGACCGGCCATAAGCCACAAGCTACCACAAGCCTACATACAAAATGAAATCAATAGCTTTTTCTTTATTGATTAATTTAATATAATTATTCCAAAAATATGGCAAAAGTATATAAAACTTTAATTGAAAGATGATTGGTGATTCTTGCTTCAGAGCTTGTGCCTAAGTTTACATTGCCAAGTTCATTGCTCAAGTACAAAAGATGGCATTTATACACTAAGGAGTAGATCCACATAATTAGACTCCCACAATTCAATATTTACAATAATCCCAATGCGTATAAGCTTGAAGGACGTACAAGCCTTCTATGCAAAATATACATGCAATATAAGCATGGTCCCCATATTGTATCATCACCTAAAAACATGTAAATACAGGGGATGAGCTAAAGCCCAATGAGTAAAGTATACCAAGGTTACAATGAAATCATGGATATCCATATCATTCTATTTTCCAAAAATCATATACATATAGCTAATCAGAGAGCTTTATGAAAGCTAATCAATCATATTCTTTGCAACTACGTATAAGTTAAATGAACCGCCTTATAATAAATAGTTTGTATGATACCAACCATCGGACCTATAACAAAGAGATAACCGAGTCGACTACCGGCATCCAAACAAATAAGCCATAATGGAAAATGTGGAACATCTCAAGTATAAGTTACTAGCATACTTAGTGTCCCCTAGTAGATGGGACTAACCGAGGATGTAACTAATAGATTCAAAGCTTGCATCTTTTACCAAAAAGATATCCATGACACAAAACATAAGATTTATCATAAAAGATAACCACCACAGCATAAGCATTTATAAATAATTGCATAAATATAATCAAGGTATATCATCACTCACCTTGTATTCTTGCTAGGTTAGGATTCCTTTAACAAATAATCCTCCATAGCAAATAACACAAACAATGAAACATACTCCACAATAAAACAATAATTTATTCCGAATAAGGTTTTCATTCCCTTTTAAGTTGGTCCAAGTCGTGTCAATACACATTTTAATTCATAGGTCTTGTACTTTGACTTTTCTATGTCCCCAAGCAAGTGATTAGGACTCAATTATAATTGCAAAAGTGAATTCACGAGTAGCTGCCTGTCTTGATTTTGTTCATCATTTTCAAATAAACATAAGTCTTCTATCCGGACTCGGATTTAAGCCCGTGACAAGGTATTTCGGAGCTATAAGAGTTTATTTCCTAATGGACATAGTCTGTTCATAAAATTCAGAGTATATTGAGAGACGTGACCTCAAACGTGTATGCTGGCAAGACTGCAATTATGTTCGCGAGCAGATTCAGAGTCTCAACTTCAAGTTGTCATATCTCCCTCATTTCAAGTCCAAATTGAGTAAAATTTGTGTCCTTATTGAATTTCTCGGAGTCTACTTTCTAATGGTGGTAATCTCGTGTTCAAATGCAAAACAAAGAAAGAGTTATGGCCTGCTAAATAAAGACTGGTCATGGGTTATACTCGTGAATTCTAGAAGAATATGAGATAAAAAGATGATGATTTAGACTATATTTAACAAAGGAGAATTACCTTAGAATCCAACTATGTCTAAGTTGCTCTCTTTTTTCTATTCTTTCCCTCTTCTTTCACTTCCCCAGATTGCTTGAAGCCAAGCACTCAAATCCCAAGTCATTGCTCTCTCTTCTCCCTTTAAGGACACTTATATCTCTTCCCCTCTCCCAAACTTGACACCTCAAGTAGGAGGTGTAATCCTCCCTCCCTCCACCAAATAAGTCAGCCAATCACTAATTAAGCGATTAGTCCTAATTAATCACAATTAATACGAATTAAGCAAGGTTAGGCAATTGACCATGTTTATCCTAAATTAATTATGATTAGTGTTAATTAATCATGATTAGTCAAGTTAATCATACTTAACTCTAATTAATTGCGATTAACATTTCCTTAATCAACTTCAAGAATTAGAAAGCATTAACATAAGTTCTTTAAGCACCTTGATTAGAGAGTGTAGTGATTGCACAACTACTAAATTCTTAAAACAATGAATTAGATAGTGAAGTACGCCAAAAGTTCTTTCAACTTTAATCACCCTGTAAGTTTAAGACATAATGAAACATAGATCTTATTCTAGAAGCGGTGAGTCAACCCAGTGCGTATGTTGTCAAGTGGATCACTGGTTTCCCCATGAGAGAGAGGAGCTTTGGTTGTGTCTTGCTTTTTTTTCAATGTAGGTCTTCTTTGGGCAAGTGAAATCAACAAGATGTAGTGACTCGACACGTCCTTCATGAAGTGGCTATGCACGGTCATGGTTGAATGTGGCCGAACATATAATTGTAGCTCGCTGAATATTGTAATGAAATATTCGGTCTCGGTGAAGCTAGCATGGTGTTTCATTGATAGTGATGATTTAAAGTTGTCCTAGCATGGTGTTTCTTTGATAGTGATGATTTATAGTTGCCCTATTTTACTTCAACGAGACCGAATATTTCATTACAATATTCAGCGATGTATCCCCATGCTAGCTTCTGATTCAGCATCAGAGAAACACCACAACCAGGAGTAAATGACTGATGAAGACACTCTAAAATGGCATCTAAAGCTTCAGGAGCACCGTTCATTTGTGCCTGTAAAATTAGAAAATTAGTAACAGCAGGAAGTTGCATGCGAAATGGAGGTGACCTCTAAATTACAATATTCAGCGATGTATCCCCATGCTAGCTTCTGATTCAGCATCATAGAAACACTACAACCAGGATTAAATGACTGATGAAGACACTCTAAAATGACATCTAAAGCTTCAGGCGCACCGTTCATTTGTGCCTGTAAAATTAAAATTAGTAACAGCAGGAAGTTGCATGCGAAATGGAGGTGACCTCTAAATTTGAAACTTTGGAAGAAGTTAAAGTATAATGATTGATAAGAACAAAAAAATTGAAAACTTACTACTTGGAAGGAATTACTATCAGTATTCAACTCGCTAAGAGCAATTCTTAAAGGGATGGAAAATAATTACTATTTGTGATGCCACACCTAGGCCATTCAAAACCTCTGGTAATGCACAAACGACACAAGGCTGTCCAGTATGCACATGGTCTTTAATGTTGATCTACTAATCTAAACTTCCTTAAATGCCAGAAAAGACTGAATATTTTTGGATGAAGCACTAACCAGTACGATCAGGTTTAAAAAGTAATTGTATTCACCAAGATCATTTGTCATTCTTGGCCAAAGTGTATCTAATCCACTAATCATTATGAATGTGACATGAGTTGATAAGACCATAAGGTCTTCTTCCTCTTCTTCTAAGGATGCCACTGAAGGCACACTTTGGTTTCTTGTCAAGGGAAAGGTCCTTTTATGCTGGTAATTTGTTTGAAAATATTTGACACACCAAAAGTCAAAATGAAGGCCCTTGCCATAGTTTCAAGTTTTAACTACTTGTGTAAAATGAATTATAAGCAAATTTTTTATCAATGTGAAATATTTATCAGTTAACTATCACTATTATGTCAGGCTTATATTTGCTCATTTTTCATTTCAGTGGGGGGAGGGGAGACGAAACTCTCAACTTATCATTTACCCTTTTCACTACATCAATGTTTTCTAGGAATTCTAAGATCCTTTAAACTCCTAAAAGCAATTTTCCCCCACCCTCTCTATACTTTCTCAGCCTAAAGGCTGAGATAACTTCCTCTAAAAATTGTATAATGAGTCATGTAATAAGAAAGCATAAAGCCCTGTACTGCTCCACATTCATTGGGTATAATTATCCAAAAAGTTGTGTACCTTTATGCACAAAGATATCCTCTCGACACGTATGACATGCCAATTTTCCTTAGGGGGAGTTTTATGGCCAATAAATGATTATCTAGGTACAGTGAAAGGCGTTTACCTTGCTTGACCTCCCCATGGGAGCAAGAAATCCATAAAAAACTACATTGTGTTCTCAAAAAAATAAAAATACATACAAAACCATGTGTGTTTGGCACGAAATAGAAGAACTCCCCCTCATTTAGTATGAAATATGAGTCCAAGAATGTTATCTTAACAATTTCATCTGTCCAATAAGGAACTTCCCCATTTCAATGTTTGTGCTTCAAAATCTAGTGAATTCTACCTCTTATAGGAACACAACATGCTTAATTAAGAAGAGGCACCTTATTTTGTTGAAGTAGATACCAATTGTCATTGCCCATCATATGGCAAGCAGTGAGCACTACATCTCCACAGGTTGCAAAGAGTTCCACAGAACTCGGCACTATATTTCTACCACAAGCTTGCCGAGCAAAATGACTTCAGTGGAAGCCATTAGAAAAGATGGCTGAATTGTTAGCAAGTTGAGTGGGCAGCACTACATCTCCACAGGTTGCAAAGAGTTCCACATAACTCGGCACCATATTTCTACCACAAGCTTGCCGAGCAAAATGACTTCAGTGGAAGCCATTAGAAAAGATGGCTGAATTGTTAGCAAGTTGAGTGGGCTGAGGTCCAACCCATAGACTTATGATGAGCTGACCAATAGCAAGCCGCAACCCTTGAATGAGTCTTTTACAAAGGCACAAAGAGATTAAATGAAAAAATGAATGATCAAAGGCTAGCAAATAAGCGGAGGAGGAAGAACTAAATCACCTAGATGAAGGTTGCCTCCCATTCTTCCAAGTCGCTTGAATTGATTGAACCCTTAGCCTGTTGGAACAAACTCTCTTATCATCCTCCCTCAAAACTTTCTTACTTGACTTTGGTGCTTGAAATAGTGGATTTGTAGAGTAGACTGAATAGGGATAAATCCTCCTCTACTTGCACTACAGGCATTTGAACCTTTCTGTCCTTTGGGGCTTGGGAGTCATAGCTGACTTCCTTTTTGTCTGTAACACTAACATTGCTACTGCAGAAACAAATGGAATCTACTTGAACAAATGGGCAGAAAGAGTAGAATTGTATATGAGACAAAAGTTGTTAGCTAATGTGTTTCACCAACTGCACAGAGCTGATTTGCATGAGGCAAGGCTATAAAAAGACTATTTAGAGGCTGCTTTTAATGCCTTGGCCTCGCTCTGCAGAGCAAACGAGCTTCCACTCGCCCTTGGGCTTTATGGTTCGTGCAAAAAAATGGTCAATTAAAATTCTCACATAAAAAAGCAAGGATATCTACAGAAGAGAGAGAGAGATATCATTACCATTGGTTCTTGTTAGAGTTATTATAGAGTATAATGTGTGGGTGTAGTTAGTAAGAGTGTGTGAAGCCTTGAGTCTATCCGACCATCCCTGAGTCTGTCCAATTTGCTTGGACAGCCTTATTTCTGCTCCAACCAGATCTGTTTGACTCGATTGTTGCTCGATTGTGAGGTTTTAGTTTCAATTTTTGTTCCTTGGTTTGATTAAAATCAAATTGCGGTCCGTCTTTGTTATTTCAGTATGTTCATAAGTTCCCGTGGTTTGTAGGTCATTATTTGATAGCCCTCTTAATTCGTATGCACTCGTTAGATGTCTTCGTAAAGAAGGTTGCCTCGTTATATGTTTTCGTTGTTAGTTTGCTGATTGTGCCTCTAGTTTGTAGTTATTGTTGTTTTTTTGAGCTATGTTGTTATAGATGCTAAATTTGATCCACCAGTGTTTGGTTTGTCTGTTTCCTCTGTTGTCCTTGTTTCTAATTATGGTTCTTCTTGGTCACACAATTTGTCGATTACTGCAATACGGTTGAATAGTAGTAATTATGCCTAGTAGACTGTCTGTTGAGGTTTATTTTATAGCCAAGAAGCAGTATAAATTTCTAGCTAATAACCCCCCCAAAATCGCAAGGAAGTTGGTGAGGCGTAGTATGAGGATTGAAAGTTGACGATGCATAGATTTGCATCCTTTTGTGGAATAGTACGGAGCCCAAGATAAGTGGAAGATTGGTATTCTTGACTACTTCCAATTGTGTATGGGATGGGGCCAATAAGATATATTCAGGGTTAGATAATTTGTATCATACCTATGAGGTCCACTAGACCTTCTTTTCTCCTACTCTCAATGATACGAATCTTGAGGACTATTACACCCCATTTCGCTATTTGGGTGAGGAGCTTGATTTGGCTTAGCTAGTTTCGACTAATATTAACGTGATACAAAAGCAACGCGAGTCTATGCGCGTTGCTCTTTTCCTATCTGACGCTTTTTATAATTGACTCAATTCATGCTCAGCTTCTTGGTTCTTAGGAGTTGCCTTCCCTAAGTGAGGTGTTTAGCCATCTTCGACGGGTGTCTCTCTGATGCCTCTTCAGTTTCTACTAGTGGGGATCATTCAACATTGGTTTCTTCTGTTGAGGGTTCTCGTTTGTCTAGCCATTGCCCCAGCCACTTTGCTCGTCCAAGTTCCTTTGGTCGTGATGGAGGCAGTGGTGGACGTGCTCCTGGTTCTAGTAGTTACAGTGTTCCTGGGTATAGTAGTGGTGGTGGCCATGGCCCCGGAAGTTTACATATTGTCACTAGGAGAACCACACTTTTGATTGTTGTTGGGATCTTCATGGACATCTAGCTGCTCATCAGGTTACACATCCCACCGAGGTGGCCTCTTCCTCCAATCCATCTCCTCAAGTTGTGTCTATTTCAGAGGAGTATCATCGATTGTTAGTTGCTCAGTCGTAGACCACTGTTACTCTTGCTCAAATAACTGCCTCAGTTGCATGTGTTGCTTCTCTGAGTCCCTGGGTTATTAATTCTGAAGCTTCGGCCCATATGACTGGTATTACTGCCCATCTCTCTAACATCTTACCTAATGGACACACTTCTTGTGTTACCCTTTTGATTGTTCTACCTTTAGTATGCATGGTTTGGATTCTGCCAATTTGGATCTTTTCTCTTTCCAGTTTGTTTTATATGTTCCTAAGTTTCCTTTTAATCTTATGTCGATTAGTCATCTTACTAAATTCTTTGACTACACAGTGACATTCTTTCCTACTCATTGTGTATTTCAGGATCTCAAGACGGGGAAGGAAATTGGTGGCTGGTCTGAGCGCAATGGCCTGTACCACTTTGATGTGGTCTACCCTGCAGAGGCTCTTCAGTCGTCCACATCTGTCTTCCAGAACCACTGTCGCCTTAGTCACCCATCCATTCGTAACCAGAAGAAGTTGGTTCCATTGAGCCAGAATTCTAGTCTTTCATGTGAAGTATGTGAACATAGTAAAACTTAATAAGCATCAACGTACTACCTTTTATCCATGTATTGAGAGTCGTGTGTCACATCTTCATTAGGACATTTGGGGTCCGATGCGTATTAAGTCGTATTTTGGTTTTCAGAACTTTGTCATTTCGTTGATAATTTTTCTAGAATTACCTATCTTTACCTCATGAAGGAGTTGTATTTAATTTTTAAATCATTTTATATGGAAATAAAAACTCAATTTGATACTTCTATCTATATGTTTTGTTCTGTCAATGCCCGTGAGTACTATTTGCATGCGCTTTCGTAGTTTTTTTAGTGACCATGGTATTATTCATTAATGTTACCATGCTCGTACTCCACAGCAAAATAGAGTTGTCGAACGCAAGTTAAGACACCTATTAGAGGTGACTCGCGCCTTATCCTTTCACATGTAGGTTCCCAAACCGTTCCAGAGTGATGTTGTTCTTAAGGCATGTTATCTTGTGATTAGAATGTCTACTGTTTTAGGTGACCTTATTCCTCATCGTGTCTTGTATCCCGATCGCTCTTTGTTCTCCCTTCCTCCTCGGGTCCTTGGGTGTGCCTATTACGTCCATGCTCTTGATTCTGGTCCAAATAAGCTCAATCCCCATGCGCTTACGGGTCTTTATATGCTATTCCAGTACCCAAAAAGGCCATAGGTGTGATTCTATCACCTTTAATGAGTGTCTTCCCTATTTCACCGCACCTCCTCCGTTACCACCTCGTGATTATTATCTCACCACTGTTGTTCCTATTGTCCCTCCCAGACAGGAGAAGCCCTTACAGGTTTATGTTCGTCGACAGCAGTTGGCCAAAGCCCAGGCACCTATTGCTCAATCTTCTTCGCCAGCTCGAGATTCACCTGTCCCTCCAGCTAGCATTTCTCCCCCTTCTGATTCGGATTCCCTTCCTATTGCCCTTCGCAAAGGTAAACGTATGTGTACTGCTCATCCTCCTTCTCACCTTGTGTCTTATGTTGGTTTATCTCCTTCCTTTCGTGGCTTTATTAGTTATGTTTCTCCTACTACTATTCATAACTCTATTTCAGATGCACTATCTGTTCTGCATTGGAGGCAAATTATGGTGGATGAGATGAAAACTTCACATGACAATGGTACTTGGCAGTTGGTTCATCTCTCTTCTGACAAGCTAGTTGTTGGTTGTCGTTAGGTTTTAGCAGTGAAGTATAATCTTGATGCTTCTGTTGAGTGCTACAAAGCTGGACTTGTAGCCAAAGGTTATACTTAGACATATGGTGTTGACTATGCCGAGATGTTCTCCCCCATCGACAAGATTGCTTATGTCCGAATTCTTATCTCCTTTGCTGCCAATCTAGGTTGGCCTCTATTTTAGTTTGATGTGAAGTATACATTTCTTCATGGTGACCGACATGAGGTTTGAATGGAGCACCTACCTAGGTTGGTTGCCCAGGGGGAGTCTGGTTAGGTATGTCATCTTTGGAAGGCACTTTATGATCTCAAACAATCTCTTAAAGCCTAGTTTGGGAAGTTCACTGATGCTGTTGTGCAGTTTGGGATGAAACGCTATCAAGCCATTTATTCTATTTTCTCCCGTTTCTTTGACAGAGGGAAGAGTGATGTTGATTGTTTATGTAGATGATAGTATTGATGGGAAGCATGTGGATACCCTTATGGATCCTAATGTGAAGTTGTGTTGACCATGTTCGGACGCTCAATAGGGAAGTTGAACTACCTTACTATCACTCGGTCTGATATCTCATTTGCAGTTAGTGTTGTTAGCCAGTTTATGTCATCGTCTCGTACCTCACACTGGGAAGCAGCTTTGAGGATCATTAGATACTGCAAAGCTCATCATGGAGTGGCCTACTGCAATGAGTACATGGTCATCTACGAATTGAGGCGTTCACTGATTCAGATTGGGCAGGTTCTGCATCGGATATGAGGTTTACCACTGGATACTGTACATTTCTAGGTGGTAATCTAGCGAGTGGGAAGAGTAAGAGGTAGACGAGTGGGGAAGCAATGTACCGAGCTATGGCTCATACCTCAGAGAACTAATGTGGATGAGACATTTTGTTATAAGAGTTGTGTTTTGATGTCAAGTTGTCAATGAGTATGCATTGTGATAATCAGACAGCCATTTATGTTGCATCCAATCCGGTTTTCCATGAAAGAACTAAGCATATTGAGGTGAACTAACCATTTGTGTCCACGGGAGCTCGGTTGACTGATATGTTCACCAAGTCTCTTTTTAAGTCTAGGTTGGAAGGTCTATGTAACAAGATGGGATTATATGATATATACTCTCCAGCTTGAGGGAGAGTGCTAGAGTTATTATAGAGAATAATGTATGGGTGTATGGGTATAGGTAGTAAGAGTGTGTGCAGTGAGTAATTGTGAAAGTGGTGGTAGTACATACTCTTAATATAAAAAATATTGTTTGTATTAGGGTTAATTAGTTTACCCTAAATTCTTAATCACACTTTGTTTCAGTTCTCATGATGACGTCTTCATGGTTGCGATGTTCAAATTATCCTCAACATTTCGTCGAACAATGGTCCGCAAATCTAGAAGCGGTTAGTGAGTAAACCAATTAATAAAAGTGTAATTCATTTGCAATTATTCTCTCCAATTATTTCATGTCCATTTACTTTAGTTATCAGTTTTCATACTGGAAAAAAGTCTGTCGTGTATGCTGCCTAGAAGAAAATGACTGTCGTCTTTGTCCATTTCCCACTCGCAAAGCTCTTGCATCTATCAAAACAAGCATAGAATTAGAAAAGGAACTACACTACTTCATTGAGAAATTCAAACAGATGTAAATGAAACCCCGCCCAAAAAAACCTCAATAAGACTCGTAAACTGTTAGCTTGCTCAATGCCAGAGTTCAAGTTTTATAGCTGCAAAGCATATCCACGCCTGCAATGTTGTCAGTGTTTTTGTGAAAGCACCTACAATAATGAAAAGTAGGTGTTAGCCATGTGTATATTATCTACCTCAACAGTAAAATATTGTACTACATTCTTTTGTAGTAGAGGAGTTAGCCATGTGTATATTAAGATACCTCACAGTAAAATATTGTACTACATTCTTTTGTTTAGCCTCATAACCAATCAATCTTTGACAATCCTACATCTCTTTGAGCTTTCTTTGCTCCTCTTCTTGTAGCTTTAAGCCTGCACATCAACCCTTACAACAATGCAAATCTCAGACCTTAACAATCACCATCATGGCAAACAAGAAAGTGACTAGAGAAAGACAAAAATCAAAGCCCAAAATAAACTAGACGGAGAACTTGCAGTTGTCCTTTCGCAGCTCTTTTAATAAAATCCCGTGTAGTCTAAGACTTGTAGTCCTTCTTCCTTTTCTTCTTGTAGCAATAAAGACCCAGTGCTTACTCCTTGATTGGCCTGTGCAATGGCATTAATAGCTGATGCTACCCCCAAGAATTTCAAAATCTTGCTCTCCAACAAAATCCAAAACAACAAATAACTAATTAAATAAATGACTCCAAAAAATCTAAATCTTTTTACACAAAAAACATACATAGAGAGAGAAACCACCATTGCCAACAATCAAAAACATTAGAGAGAGGGAGAGGGAGAGGGAGAGTATATGTAAGCGGCACCTCCTTTTCTTCAAGATTGTTGTGCCAAAAAAGGGGGCCTGATCAGAAATCACCCTCTCTTGTCACATCTCAAATTCTTAAAAATCTCATCAATCAGTATGTTGTGCTGCAAGATAAAACTCATGATAAGAAAATTGCACACCTCCTTTTACACATTGTCGTATACTTTTTTGGGAAGATGAGAGAGATTGCCATGGGTTGAATTTGAGGATGAGAGTAGGATTTATAATCATCAAACGCTGATTGCAAATAGCCATTATTGGCTCTCTACGCTATTTCAATTATAGATGTCATCTCTAAGGGTTCCGTGTTGAAGATAAAACAATTTTTCACTTTGAAAATGGCCCAATAATCCTGGAAGATGAAAGCAGTAGTGGAATTAGCCAGAGTCTTCGCCTACCAAAACATCATCTGACCACGGGCAACACTGATATAGTGTTTGAAGAACCAATGACATCATACAAACTAATTGGATCTTGGGTACACTTTTTACGATGCAAGTTCTGTCTAGAAGCAACCTAGTTTTTGCATTCTTTCCACACAAAATGCTTAATTTTTCGAACAGTTGGAAGATGACACAATTTCTTCTATAGATCATTTGGGGGAGCGGGTGAACTGCTTCTCTTCAAAAACCAAATGGTAACTAAAATTAACCGTTTACACGCCATTTGAATTGAAGAGCCAAACCATTGTATCATCTTGGTTGGTAGAACTCAAAGGGATGGAGTTATTGGCCTTGACCATTTCCTCATTCAACCAGCCATTTAGAAGTTGCATATCCCGTAAACCAGAATTCTGATCAAGGAAATCTGTCATGGTGATTAAAGAACAATTAGGGGTTTGGGGGGAAGGACGTTTTAAGTTCTTCAAGCCAGGTATCAAAGCATCATCTGAAAAGTTGGCATTCCTCCCATTAACTCTATCTCACTCCTTCTCTGCCCTCTACAGCTCTACCTAACTAAACAAAATCCAAGATGGTAGGGGTGGGAGTGGTTCTAATAATTGGGAAAATAAATTATTTTTAACATTTTTTCAAAAATTGAGTACAACCAGCTTGGTTGAAAGGAGTTATATATCAAAGACCCATACCCCCCCCCCCTCCCCCCTTTGGAGGGGTAACTTTATGCCAAGGCCAATAATGGATCTTACCATTAACCTGCTTTCATCATCACCTCACCAAAACGTAGCAGCGGATGAATTGATACAATTCCAGAAAAACTCAGGTATCTTAAGGCAAAACAAAGGATGATAGGCTTCTGATTTAATTAATCCTTCTCTACCTGCCTAGAATAGAAATTGGCTTTTCTAATCTTGGGCCTTATTAAGACGAGGTCTCTTATAAAAGATAGAGCCTTTGGATCCTCCCCAGAAGGCTGGAAGGCATAGGTATTTAGCTGCTTTCTTCATCTGCTTCTTACCCAAACATTGTAGGAGATCATTATGAACCTGAGCAAGGGTATTTTTTGGAAAAGAAGACACTTGTTTTGGAAACTGAAAGACTAGATGCTTTGCTAAACATCTTCAAGCATTCATCTTTTTTGGCCTCAAGGAAGATTAGGGAGTCATCAGTGCAGAAAATATGTGACATCACCTCCTCTTCAGCTTGATTCCAAAAATTCTTTTTTCTGCCACTTCATAAGAGAGGAGTTTAGAGAAGAGAGTACCCCCTGCCTCAAACCCTTCAAAGGGTTAATCTTTCAAAGTTGTTCCCTCCATTGACAACTACTGAAAATATCACCATAGTTGAGCATTGCCTGACCCGTCCTATTCATTGTTCATCAAAACCCATTGTAGCCATACCTGCCAATATAGAAAATCCATCGGACTTTATCATAGGCTTCGTTATTAAGGTCTGGCTTCACAGCCACACAAGAATTGGAGCCCCTTTTTTGTGCTTCAAATAGTGAAAAGCTTGGTGTGCAACAATAATATTATTTTTGTATTTGACGACCCTTAATAAAAGTAGAGTGCTGCTCAGTGATAAGCAAGTGCATAAAACTCTTCGATAGATTAGCCATGATCTAGAAGTAATCCTCCGGATGAAGTTAAAAAGCCTAACAGGATGAAACTCAGTTACCTCCTCTTGATGCTGAACTTTAGGAATAAGGACAAAATTGAAATGATCTATCTCCTTCAAAAGTAAGCCACTACAGAAAAAGCTATTGACCTGACCATTTCTGTGACACCTTGACATACGACCACATAATATTTTTGATAAAAGATCCCTGGAAAGCCATCAGACTGGTGCCTTGAGAGGCCCCAACTGAAACACCAAGTCTTCAATTTCCTTGTCTCCCGCAGCACCACAAAACTTTTTGGTCCATGCATCACTACTAATCTCGGGAATACAGTGGAGAACCTGATCCATGTTAGAAGATCTAGGGTCTTCAAAAAGTTTATTGAAATAATTGAAAATAATAGCAAAACTTTATACAGGATCGGTTTGCCAAAGTCGTACCTACTTAGATGATGATTGAAGACCAGTGGAGAAAATGACTACATCAATCGTACCTTTATAGTAACCTCAATTGCATGTTGATTTTCCACTTGCACAATCAACCATTCATCCATCAAATTGGACCTGTAGATGATGCGCTTACCAGCCATTAGAATGATTTATAAAAATGCCACTATATTGAGACGTAAAACAACTAAGTGCATTATTTAATAAATTTCAATGCTGCTACTGGCCGGTCAAGACGGTGGGTTTACAACTGATAAAACCCTCTACTTCTGCTACAACCCTTGAACCTTGTTGTCCTTTGGGGCTTGGGAGTCATAGTCGACTTCCTTTCTCTATGTATTGCTACTCAGAAAAAAAAATAGAATCTATTTGAACAAATGAGCGGAAAGAATAGATTTGCAGACGAGATAAAAGCCACGTTGTCGTGTTCAACAGAGATCGTAGAGCTTCCAAACATACCCAATGAAGATGCATGGTCCACATACACTTCCTTTTAGAAAAATCATTTTGTAACTAAAGATGCACCTCGGCTAAATTTCATCTAGATGCATAACCTTTTCTCAATTTTCAAAAGCTATCGGCAATTAAATTTGAGAAACTCATTAGTCCAAGCAAAACACATCATTATATGTAACTACCAACAAAAAAAGAAGCATCTTTATAAATAGGTAAACAAACAGCCAGAGATTGCCCAAATCTACCACCCAATAGTTAAATCTTCCAAATCTAATTAGTTGGACAAATCTACCACCTAATTTGAAGGGCCAGTAAGAATCACTCTAAACACTATCAGAAAAATGTAAAATCAAATCCCTTAACACCCCCAACCCCAAAAAAATAAACATAGAGAGAAAAAAAATCCTAGTATGTAAACATAGCAAGGGAAGATGAAAAAGGGCCCCATTTGAAAAAAAAACTACTTTTTGTGTTCGGCAAAGAACAAAAATTCATACAAATCCATGCATGTTAGGAACAAAATAGAGGTCCATAGAAATTCATTTGTTTGGCATGAAGTAGAATCCATACTTGTTATGCATCAAGTATAACAAGCCCATAGAAATTCATAAAAATCCATTTGTTCAGCATAAAATAAATATCCAAACTTTAGAGAATAAAGTAGAAGTTCCTAGCTATTCATAAATATTTGTGTTCATAAAAACTAGAAAGGCATAGAAATCCATGTGTTCAACACAAAATAAAAGTTCATAGAAATGCATGCATGTATGTATGGTAAGCATCAAGTAGAAAAAGTCCATAGAAATCCACAAGACGTCGTGTGTTTGGCAAAAATAGAACTACATACAAATCCATACATGTCCAACAGAAAATACAAGAAGTCCCCTCATTGGTATGAAATACGATTCCAGCATGTTACCTTAGAATGGCCTATCTTATGGTTTGTAGAGCTAGATTTGTGCTGGGGAGTCCAAGCATGTTTTCACAGGTTGCAAACAGTTGCACATAATTCAGCACTATATTTCAGCCAAGAGCTTGCAAGCAAAATGACTTCAATACAAGTCATTTATCAAGTTGGTTGAATGATCTACCAGTTGAGCAAGCTGAGGTGAGCATGGCATATCCAAACCATAGACTAATGACAAGCCGACTAACAGCCAGGGCATGGGCCATTGTATGGGTTAGTTACAAAGCAGAGACCAAGAGCCCGGAGCTAATTTACACGAGGTGGGGCTATAAAATAGCGGGCTGTTTGGGTGCTACTTGTATCACCTTGGCCGTTGATTGGCCACTGCTTGCAATAGCGAGCTGTTTGGGCCTTGCATGTAGAAAGTAAAGAAAAATAAATTGTCACTTAAAATTATTTCACATAAATAGGGGGGGTACTTCTTACAGTTGGCCCTCATGATGAGGTTTCCGTGTTGAAATTTATCCTTGATTTTTTGTCAAAAACCTGGTCCGAAATTCAAGAGGTGGAGAGGGACTCGACCTATTACTAAAAAAGTGAAATTCATTTTGAATTATTCTATCTTACTATTTCATGGCCATTTCCTTTTATTAGAAGTTTTCTTACTCGAATGTTGTCCAAAAGAAAACATTGTATGCTGCCCAAAAGAAAATGATTGTCGTCTTGTCCAAGTGAATTATTCCAGTAGTAAAAATCTCTACAAGCATCCGACTATCAGGCTGAGGAGGAACCTTCAACCTAATCTTTGATATTGTCCTAATGATACTTGGTATATCCTGTAAAAGAAGCACAATAAAGAAAATGAGAAGAACCAGAGGTTATTGACAAGACAATGAGAAGAACTATGAGTGCATCAACTTGTATCTTTGTTTGAATGTGTTAACTAGAAAAGTAAGGGAATGTGTATTCAGTGTGATAAAAGTACAAACCATCCTTGAATATGGACATGATCAACACCATGTATGAAGGGCGGGGAAGCAAACTTCCATATGACGGCGAGTAACATAAAAATAAGTTGTCAAACAATAGAGATAACAGATAAGAAGGTAAAAGAAAAATAAAAGGAATCCTATACGCCAAAAGAGGATCTTATCAATTGATTTGTAAATTTAGGAGTGCACATAAAATCGAAAAAAGTGGGTTTCAAATATCCAAGTTGGAACATTTACCATAATACGGATAGTAATAGAAACCGCATGGAACTTCCAACATCTAGCTCTTGGAACACCCACCTCTTTTGGATCACCAAACATCCCCTCAAAACATCATCTATTGCTTCTTGGTTTTCCACTGGTGAAACTTCGCAGCCACTAAAATTAAAGTATCTTCCTATACTCCTCTAGCAAAGACCTATGAAAATACATCCAGACATAGGATTATAACAAAAACTACACTAATGAATTTAGAAATTAAAAAGAATCAAACAACCCCGAACCCAAAATAACCTCAATAAGACTTTCACAAACTGTCAGCATGCTCAATGTCCAAGTTCTTGTTCTATAAGTGCAAAGCACATCCATGCCGGCATTTCTTCGATTGCTGGTGTTCTTTTTGTGGTAGCTCCCTAAAATAATGAAACGTAGGGTCAGCTATGTGCACATTAAAATACCTCACACTAAAATCAATTATGGTATTAGATTCTGCAGTAAATCAATTATGGTATTAAATTCTGCAGTTTAGCCTAATCCTCAATCAATGTTTGATGATCCAACATCTCTCTGAGCTTCCTTTTCTCTTGTTCATCAGCACCAGAACTTGGACTCACTGTCATGACCAGCAGGAAAGAAAGTAACAGGAGGGAGACAAATATCAAAACCCAAAATAAACTCAATGTAGGACTTAGGGTAAATGCAAAAAAGGGCGTGATCTTTTTCATAAAATTCTAAGTGCAGTCTCTTCTGCTGAAAGCAAAACTAAGACTTACCGTTCTTCCTTTTCCTCTTGTACCACAAGTAGCCTGCAATACTATGAGAGTGTTAGACTATAACATATAGAGCATACTTGACAACAACCTCTACGGTAGAAACTACAAACCTTTGGAAACTTTGTTGTTTCTTATATTTATTCTTCTTTTAATCCTTGGCATCGAGTTATAGTTCTAATAACACAAACAACTCCTGCAGCATCTTCCTTCTACCTTGCATCCTCGTTAATCAAAGTCTACATCTGTGTCTCAAAGAGAAAAGCTCCGACAATGTTAGATCCAAGAAAGTTGTCTCAAAAACCTCCATGAATAACTTCAAAAGTTGCCCAGTAATCAAGATTAGTTACATGCTTATATTTTAATTAATTTTATCAAGCTTCAAGACAGAGCATAATGAGCTTTAGAAATATTACAAAACTTCACCCCAGATAAGTTATGCTATAAAAATTGAGAAAAATGACTTTTCACAATTTTCCTCAAATAAAAATACAAGATTCAAACACACTTTGAGAAAGTAAAGTTTTGTATCATTAACTTTTTAAGTAGATAAAATTTTTAGAAGTAAAGATGTCTGCCATACACTTAATTTTTTCAGCGTTCAACACTCTCTGGCTTGACATTTTTGAGTGAAAGCTAAATGAAGCTTACCAAATACAATTAAGCTACTGAAATATTTCAGCTTAAAGTGCTTAGTGGAGATGATTTGTTTTTTCGAGCCTGTCATTCATTTTGTTTCCGAAATCACAAACACGACAACGTAAAAAGAAACCGACTTTTAATAACGAGATATGACTTAGCTTCATGGTAGTATAGAACTAGGCTTAGGACGAATTTAGACAATTATATTTGTAATAGCAATGTGTACCTCCTGAAACTTTAGAGTTCAGTTAGTTTGATTTGTTTTCATTACTATTATCTCTAGTATAGTGTTTTAATTGCATATTGCAGAACTACTCTCAATGCCTAGATGTATCAGAGCCCATCGACGGCAGATGTGTACAGCAATCAAGACGAAGAAAATTAACTCGTCAACTAATCTGATCTGGAATACTCTAAATAATGATGGGCTGTCATGTATCTAAATAAACTATAGCAAAGCAGGTTAAAACAGTACAATCAAACTACCTGCATTATTTCACGCATACAGGTATTCCACGTCAGAAGCCAGAGCAAGTGCAATATCTAATTCCAATGTTGTGCGCT
>BRYF01000013.1:15457500-15475000 GCA_030159135.1 Actinidia polygama
AATATGATCTGAAAATCGAACCCAATAATAAGTTCGAATTTATTAATAAAAATACGATCTGAAAATCAATACAATTCAAATTCGGATGATCCAGATTTTTCGAACCCAATCCGTAAAATATTTATAATTTTTCATTAAAGGTTTTAACTCACAGTATGAGTATCAATAATATGGTCATGTATGTGATACTGTCATTTATCGGTTAATATCTGACAATATTAGATACATATGTATTGACAAGATATTTAATACTTGGTATCACTAGAACAATGAAATGAATCATCCACAAACATACCCACTTTTTATAACACAATCTCCAAGTCACTATCCCCAAATCTAAAAAACTTCACTAAAACACATTGAGCATTCGCCATTTCAAAGCAGCATTAATTCAAGACAAGTGCATATTGAAGACTCAGAATATGGACAACTTCATTGCAAGTCAATTGCAGAAGTGGCGTGAAATAAATTGAAAAGGTATAAATTTTTTAATCAAACAGTGAAAATAAATCACTGAAGCAAACAAAACTTGAAAACCAATACAGTTCAAAAATCTCAAAAAAAAATTAATAATAGACCAAACTGGTCCTTATTTTTCAAAAAAAAGTTAGGTATCCTAATCCCTTCATGAAGCAAACACAACAACAGTCATTTTTTCGTCTAGAGCAATAGGAAATATTAAACACCCAGCAGAAAAATTCTATATATCATAGGCCCAACCACAACATTTTAGCAATAGGCAATAACATTCTTCAAAGACCAGTCATCTATAATAAACAATAGAGTATTAAACACCCACCATATAGTTTACCCTCTGCACATGACAATGCTAATATGCCCGGGAGAAATTCTTAGGCTATCTAACTTTGCCATTTCCATTTCCTTTTTCATCAAATCTATTCAACTGTTTATATGTATATTATACAATATGACTTGATTTAATTATTGCTAACATGCTGTGGATTGCCAGTAATCAAGAAATTTGATTAGTGGTTAAATGTTTAGTTCTGATCACGTTGTACTTGTTTTCTCAGTGAATCAGTGTAGAGTATTATTTTCATTGATGTCAAATATTATGTCTATGTGGTAACTTTGATTAAGGCTGTGAATCAAAAATATCTGGTGAAATGTGCTTGGAATTTACTTCTTTTTTTTCTTCAAACAATAAACTTAGCTCAGGAGTGGAGGAAGTCTTCAAAAACAATAAACTTAGCTTGGAATGCTAACAGCCTCACTCAGCCTCACTCTTTAGTTAGGTTTATGCTGCAGTTCTCCATACAAATTAATCGCCATGCTTGCTCTTTTTAATCCAAAAAAGAGCAATGCGAGTAGACCAAAATTCAGATGAAACAGCCTTAGCAAACAAAAATTCTTAATCCAAAAACAACCTTAGTAAACAAAAATTCAGATAAAACCAATACATGCCGAAGTAGACCAAAATCACAATAGAAACAGTTCAAAGTTGGGGGTTAAACCTCAAAATGGTTCACATAATGGACAGCACCTGCTATGGATTAAACACATATATATATACCTCGATTGGGATAGAGCAATGCGAGCAAAGCGGGTGATGTCTGCGTCTCTGTCTGCGTCGTCTCTGTCTGCGTCGTCTCTGTGTTGTGTGCAAGGAGTGAGGAAGATCGAATGAATGAACTAGGGTTATCTCTTTTAAAAGCGCCATTTGAAATGGCTCTTTTAAAAGCGCCATTTCAAATGGCGCTTTCATTCCGTATATACGCTGTATTTAGGAACAGAATAAAAGCGCCATTTGAAATGGCGCTTTTAATAAAAACGCCATTTCAAATGGCGCTTTACACGGGTTTGGGAATTACCTTAAATCAGACCCCAGTTTAGGAATTAAGTTAAAAAAACATATCTGTTAGGGAAATTAGCCGCACCATCCTGCCAAGTCATTGCCCGTTTTGGGTTAAAAAATTTGTTGACCAAAGTTTTTGTCAAGTGTAAACGTGCCCAAATCTGCAATAACGAAATAAATAATAAATTCAAGAGTGAAGTACAAAACCAAATTAAAATCTCTCATTCGAAACCAATTTGAAGAGTATCAAAAATTTATTCTTCATTTAGTTTTTTCACAAATATGTCCCAAAGTAGGAGTGACAAATGAACCAAACTATTAGAGATCGGCTCTAGATTGACTCGTTAAAAGCTCATTTGTGATCAGTTCACTTCATAAACAAACCAAATTCAGACATATTTTTAAAGTTCGTCAAGTTTTCAAATAAAACTTGAACAATTGACTACTCATCTCAATAAGCTTATAATAATATAATGTTTAGAAAATTCAGGCAACTCGTGCTCAGTTTGATTAAAGCTTGTTTATAATCGGTTCGCTTGATAAACAACCCAAGCTCGAATATATTTTTAAAGCTCATTAAGTTTTCAAACCAAGCTCGAACACTCCACTATTCGGCTCATTTGGCTCGTTTATCGACCTTAGCCAAACTAACTAAAGCCTATGAATCATTTACTATGATTGAGATCTACAATGTGGATGACAACTCGAGTCAATTCCACCATTTGAACAAATTGCGATCTGCTTTGCACCAGACTTGTGAGTTGACCGCATTTAGTATCTTCTAGGTCTCGAGTCACTATAAAAAGGACAAACCAAAACATTATCATGTGACCGTACGTCAAAATTCATAAACCCTAAAGATCTGCACGAGGGTAGGCGGAGTCACAATTAATGGTATATATGGAGTATATACGTTCTAATTTGGATCACGCTCTAGCGCATGTAGAAAAAATAACATAAACAGAAGATATAGAATCTTGGTACCTTTTGCCAAACTTGAGATGATCCTCATTTCTCTTAGACACAAGATATAAGTATTACCCCTCTTGCAAATTGGGCCAACCAACTTTGCGGTTAAGTCTCCAAGTTTCCAGTGGTTGTCAGCAAATCGGTTCCCTAATCTATTTGCAACAAGGCAGGTAACAACAGATGGCATTAACTGGTGCAGCTAGGAAAGAAAAGCTTACCTTATTAGATATGCAACTATAAAGTCTAAACCTAACTACAAGTTTATGCTGCTCAAAATTTTTCGAGAAGTACAATGGAGTAACAAGACTAACAACCAGTTCAAAGAAGGTAACCATGCATGATTTCCCTTAGTTAGAACGCAAATTACAAGATTAGATCCAACTATCATATTTAATACGTCTTTTGTTTAGTTAAAACTATCAAGACTAGCTATCAAAAAAAAAAAATTAATAAATATCAAGACTAAAATCTCCACTTAAAACTGAAAAGGAATAAATGCAACTTAAACTCAACTTGTTCCAATTAAAGGTGTTAATTCATGTTTCCATGCTATGCTTCCATAATTTGTAAACCAATCATGAATAACTTTAGTGCAGATATTTATTAAAGAAGATACATCAATATGCTATTTGATCCAATGTGTTTGAATTTTGATCTCAAATGGATTGAACTAAACACTCATGTCCCTTCCCGATATTTTTATTACTCCTAGGTTTCTTTTCTTCCCACTTTTTAGTTACCTTTTCTTATTTACATATTCTCCACCCGACTTGTTCATAAAATTATTGTTGAAATCGTTTCACTACCTGGCACCAACTTCTTAAATGGAACAAAGTTCAGGAGAAGTCGAATGGTTTGCAGCTTATGACATTTAATCGGGACAAATGCAACTGGTATATCTATCTCAGTGCCACCTGCAAAGCACCTACGACCATGCCATCCCACATGTGCACTGTAGACCCTACTAATGGGCATCAATAATTGTCTGTTCTCAGAAGTTAAGGTATCAAATTGAGCACAGGTCCGTACGAAGCTGTAAATAAACAGACAAACCCAATTAAGCAACAGACTTGCATGAGGTTCTACATGTATGTGAGGATTCTGGAGAAGGCTCCCCACAAGAAGCATCAGAGCAAATAGCAAATGGAAATCATTTAAACCACAAGAAACTTAATATTACTCAAAAGTTAAAAAGCAAAAAGGAGTGGAAATGAGCAAGAAATTGCTATAAGGTTTATCTCAAATATTTAGTCTCAGAGAATATACCTCATCTGCAATGAAGATTGTAAAGTAAGGAATTAAAGGATGAAGCCCCGAGTCTCTGGCCAAACTCAATAAGGCTTCCTTGTACCGAGTCTGATCTACTCACAGCAAGCTCAGTGATTTTATCAAAGTATAGCTGCAACAGCAAGAAGTGAGAATAATAAAGTAAATTCCAGAATTTTAGATAAGTTCAAACAAACACATGTACAGTTCATAGATAAATGGCAAACCATATACACCTGAAGCTCCCTTGACAGGATGTGTTTAACTGGTAGTTTACTGTCAATAGGAAGTCCATCATCTTTCTGCTCAAGTTTTTTGCTGTCTGAAGGAGCTGCAATAACTACAAATTCAAACAACCATTCCACATATAAGCTCTTCTTTATGCACTCAAGTCACCAGACACACCACACAATGAAAGGTGTTCAAGTAAAGACTATTTAGTTTGAACTTATTACTATAATTTGTAGATTTTAGACTGCATTCAATAATAATGAGATTGATACACAAATTTGATATATTCTTTCATTCTGATATACAAAGCCCCTTCAAAAAGATGTCAAAGACAAGAAGTTTGTAATGGCAAATTTGACTGGAGTAATAACTGTAATGTGCCTTCATAATCACAGCTACAGCTGAAAAATGTGTCTTGTGCCACAATAGAGTTAAAGGGATTCTAGGCTATCATACATTTTACCTACATTTCATACAAGTGTTACTAGGCCTTTTGTCAATTATAATGCTTTACTTACGTTTCAGAATCAAATCCTTGCTGGTTAAAAAAGGGGTTGAACAAAGCTGTTGGCAGTTGCTAAAGCCAGCTAGATATTTCAAATTAATCCTAAATTTTCCTTCTCTTTTTCACATGTGAATTCAAGTAGTAAGTTGTGCACATTTTGTATGCACACAAAAAAATTGGTACTACCTTCCTATCATAAAAACTGGAAGCTGATAATGAACTTAGAAGCTGTGAAAACACAACAGAAACAACTGAACGAATTGGTGGCATAAAGGAGGTGAAATTGCTAGCCACAGTGAAAAGATCCCCAGTTGTAGTAACTGAACCCTTTTGTGGTTCCAGATGTAAAACCAGTCTGTGTAGTCTATATTTCCAACTAACTATGAGCCAGAAATCTTTTAAGGTTCGTCTAAACCTTCCACAGGAGCATTTTCTGGAATAGTAGGTTGTACACCTTCAATAGCTAGCCAGTGACATCCGATTGAAGTATGAAGTGGTGTTTTTGGCGGAGGAGCTTCAATAACCTACATTTCACGAATTAAGATAAACAAATAAATGAATAAAATAAATAAATAAACAATAGAAGCAACATGAAAATATGGTCCATCCATTTTAGTGGCAGGAGAAAAGTAATATCTTACATCATTCAAATCCAAATCCTTGTCATCAATGTAAACCAAATCCTTGTGTCCAACAGCTCTTCTAAACCGCATAGAATCCATAGGCAAATCCATAAATTGGCTAAGGCGACCAATATAATATTGCATTTAGATTAGAAAAGTTAAACTTTTACGAAAAGAAAAAGAACAATACGAAATAAAACACAAAAAAATACATTTTTTTCCACATGACAAGCCTTTTTTTTATTACAACAACAGTCATTAACTATTCCACACCACTTAAAAAGTTTTGTTTCAGCCATTCATGTTAGCGCTGAAATATGAATCTTGAGTGAGTAAACAAATAACAAACTGTTTTCTCAAAATTTATTAATGGAGGCCGATATTGCCACAGAAACATAATCTATGACTCATACGAGAAGATTTGGAAAAAAAATTTGAACATTTCTCCTGGTACTCCCAATAAGATATCGTATTTTTTATGGAAGTTTTCACATGATGATTAGGCAAAAGAAGAAGAGAATCTCCTTAAGCCTAAGTTATCACTATGAACAAAATTGGAGTGATATAAAAAACTTTAATCGGGACTAGCAATTTTTCGTATGATATGATGTATTTTCTTCGTAATTTGGTTCACTACATGGTTTTTTGACCTAATCACTTATGAATAGACATTCTGCTAGTCTTTTGCATTTACTTGATAAGTTCACTCCGCTTCTTTTCTGACATGGAAGAGATCATAATAGATCCATCGACTTTTCTTTTTATTGGAATCATGAGAAATTCCTCTGAACTTGTTAAGAGCTTGTCTCGCATTAAATAATACCTCCAAAAATAGTATATAAGTTGGGCAGCCTGTCCACTCATTGTAGATTGGTTTTGAGATTGATGCTATGACATGGTATCAGAGCTTGGATTTGGAAGGTTTTGTTATGGATCCAATTGGGCAAGACTCTATTTCAATTGTGTTTGATTCACCTTGTTGTGCCAAAAAGTGCATCTCATCAACATTATGTTATGGATCCATTGTTTACACCTCCATGTGCGAGTCGGGTCACACGCAGGGAAGTGTTAAGAGCTTGCCTCACATCGTTTAAACTATACCTCTAAAACTAGTATATTTGTTGGGCAACCTCTCCAATCATTGCCAATTGGTCTTTAGTTGGATGCTTAAACTCAACTCTTCAATAAGCTTCCGTAAAACTCTCTCTATGCATGAGTTTTACAATCTTATACTTCAAAGTATTTTTTTAAGTACATCTAACTTAGATAATACCTAGTACTGACTAGTCAAGACTACCAACATTTAGCGTGCCATTTCTCAATAAATCCATAAGGATATCAGTAACAAATCAAAATCTTGGAAGAATAGAATTTCTTACTAAAAAAATAAAGCAAAACAATGGTAAGCTCTTTACCATAAAATCATACAGCAAATATCAACATATAAAAGTTTGTGTGAGCCTGTACTTCCTTAACCATGCAACTGTTAGGAAGACACAAATGTTCACGTAATATATTAAACATAATAATACATAACAAATTGGATAAGATAAGTAGATGGAAATTTCTTTTTCTTAATTAAAATTCGGAAGAGGGTGTTGCCTCTTGTTTGCATATGTAGCACTTCACATAGGCTGTCTCATAGGAAATTCTTTTCTAACGGGTTTACATCGTAAAGATGCATTCTCTAGGCTTGGTTATTACACCAAGTACAACAAGGAGGATTTTTCTTACAGTAACATGAATAGAACATACCAAAACAACATACAATAATTTGTTACTGCTTATGACATTTAGCCAAAACAAGAGAATCCTGGTCCTTTCCTCTCAAGCCAGCAACACTAATTAAGGTCAGATATCACTATTTATCCCCAATCCTCAAGAAAAATAGGACATAAGAATAACACTTTCAATATAAAGCTATGGCATTAAATGCTTGTGCAATGAAAATTTACCTCAACATTTCTTATGTGGAGTACACTATCTACATCATTTGTTGTAAGTGTAGTTCTCTTTGAATGACGCATGCATTTGATTGCCTCATGCAATTTTACGATAGGAAGTACCATTAAGTCTCAAATGTTTTTGAATACTGTCAACAGTAATCCATAACTTGCAGCCTCATGCAGTTTTACGACAGGAAATACCATTAAGTTTCAAATATTTTTGAATACCGTTAACAGGAATCCATAACTTGCAGCCCCCACAACTAGTCTACAAAAAATACTACTTGTAGTTTTATCATGCCATTACTAACCTCACATCTATGTTCGATGAATGAAAAATGAAATAGGAGGGGGACCACCAGCACAGAGAGGGACTATTTCATTCATTCATTTCTCATTTTAAAATATTTCTTCATTTGATGTGCCTGTGAATATTGACCTGAATAAAATTAGCCTATATGGGCACGGCTTGTATTTGCTTGGCCTCACTCTACATAGCAACGAGCTCTGATCCTCACTGGGCATTATGCTTCATGTAAGAAGTAGATAAAAAATGTCAATTAAAATAAAAAGGCAAGAATATCTGGAGAAGAGAAAGAGGATGTAGAGAGGGATCTCCCTGTTCGTGGTCCTCACGATAAGGTTTCCATGCTTGTGATATTATTTAACTTTATACTCGACACTTCATATAACACCTGGTCTGCAAATAAAGAATCAGTGAGTGAGTGAGTCAACCAGTTATTAAAGAACTGAAATTAATTTGCAATTATTCCACCCAACTATTTCATGACCATTTACTATAGCTACAAGTTTTTCATACCTGAAAAAAGTCTCTCTTATATTCTTCCCTTGAAGAAAATGACTATTGTCATGGCGAAGTAACCACCAAGAATTGTAGTAGTAATATCTCTCCCAGCATCAAGCTATCAGGCTGAGAAAAAAGCGAACCCTATCCTTTGACATTGTCAAATTGTTTTACAATCTCATATTTGTGCTTTGTACAGACCAAACAAGGATGGGATAATAAAAGAAGTGCTCAATGAACGTTCAACAATGATCATACATTATTGTGAAATATTTTACATGAGAACCTTTGAGAAAAAATAAGATTGTCTAGCCAAGGTCTAGCTTCCTCCTTTTAGAGGATATCAAGGTTACAAATCTTTCTCAATTGCGAGCTTAGCCCAGGACCTAAAATATACAAAACATGTGAGTTTATGGAAGGAACAAGTATGATAGAAAAACAAACATACCAGGGAACTCCCTACAAAGCCATCAGTTATTTTTGATAAGCTCCCTGGCAAAGCTGCAATTGACTTATATTTTATCTATCGTAACAAGGCAGATGCTAGATGTATATTGGTCCAACATTCCCAAACGACACCTTCTGATGGATGGATATAGCCAGAAAGGTTTGAAAGTTTTAAGCAACAAAGTTCTGGGGAAAAAAGTAGAAGGAAAATACAATAAGATATTCAAGAGAGCATAATGTTGTGAACTAACGTGGGTATGGACCTATACTGACAATATTTCCACTTGCCACAACCACATGTATATGGTAAGGACTTGAGACTTCATTTGGGTAGTAGATGAAGCTTAAATACCATTAGGATAGGCAAGTTTTCTTTGTTTCACCAGTACTAACTAGCCAGCTATATGCTTTGGCATCTGTCTGCAAGTTTTATTGACAATAACTTAAAGATATAATTCCATAAGGCTACAGCTGCTGCAAATGCAGAGGCTATTAGTATCAGTAAAAGAATACCATTTATGATTATAAGACTCACAAACAGCTGAAATGGGATCACTGACAAAGTCATTCCACAAAACAAAGAGATGCTGTCTCTTATTTGCATCCAAAACTAACAAAGAAAACAGAAATAGAAAAGGATTAACCAATTCTATTCATGGGCAGATTCAAAGTCTCAACTTCAAGCTATCATATCTCCCTCATTCCAAGTCCAAATTGAGTAAAATTTGTGTCCAAATTGAAGCTCTCAGAATCTACTTTCTAATGGTGGTATCTTGTGTTCAAATTCAAAATATAAAAAGAGTTATGGCTTGCTAAGTGAAGCCTGGTCATGGGTTACTACCCACATTTCAGTGTTTTGCTTGAATCATGCCTAGGGTCACTCTAGGCCATTAGCCATTATATAATTAATGCTCATGAATTCTACAAGAATATGAGATGAAGAGATGATGATGAAAACAATATATAACATATGAGAATTACCTTAGAATCCAACAGGTTTCTCTCTTCTTTCTATTATTTTCCTCTTCTTTCACTTCCCAACATTTCTTACAAGTCAAGCAATAAAATTATGAGAAAGTAACTCCTTTTTCTCTCCCTCCCCCCTCTTTTATTTATTTTTATTATCACTAGTGGGGGGATTGGGCCCCTGCTCTATAAATGACCGATGTTAAAATTTTGTTGTGTTAGACTAAGAATTTGCTCTAGTTTCAGCAGCAACAGCTAATTACCGTTAATAGTCATACCTTTCATCCAATGCATAGATCATCTATGAAATGGAAAGAAAAAATAGCAAAAATATAATTCAGTTAATAGTAAAGTCTAAAGAGTACATGAAATCATTTATGAAACAATTCAATTGATTAAAAATAGTGTCATACCACCAAAACCAAGTGTAAGTTCTGTAAATTCTTTCACAGCTAGAACAAAATAGAACTACAACTTGGATTTCAAGGTTAGCTTAGACACGAAGAACTAAGAAACAATCCAATTTCAAGTTACGATCAGTTACAAATCTTTCGTAACTCTCACCATGAATATGTCCATCGGTAGCTTGAAGCAGCCAATCACCATGTCCCTAACTCTTGTAAATTCTCATCCTCCTTGATAAAAGATGCACACATTCCACAAAAGTATCCAACAAATAAAATGTCAAATACAAAGGTTGGTAAAAGAAAAAGTTAAAATACTAGTCATGGTGAAACAATCAAATTGGAGCAAGTCGATCCTAGCAAAAATGGAAAAAACTAATAGTATATGCAAAGTAAAATAACATAGCATATACGATGAACTTTTCAAAGAAATGAAACTAAAGACGATAACATTATCATGCATGAAAAGGAAAAAACTAATAACAACAAATGTAACACGTTCAAAGTTGGGAGTAAAAAAAATATTTCAGACCAAGACGGCATAATTTTAAATGGACAGTATAGAGAAAAACTAGATAGTGATTGGCTGCTTCAAGCTACCGATGGAACATCAATCACTTGGGGGAATCTCAGCTTACATCTTCTTCTAATTTTGAAGTATTGCCTAAAATCTATACCCCACAAGGGGAAAATACAGAATCACACATGCACACTCGTGAACCAGGATATTAAAGAAAATACAAGAATGACTTATAATAAAGGCATTAGATATCCATGTAGGATTATCATACTTAATATTACAATTCTTTTGTTTCAATGCATTATTGATAGCCACACAATCATATGTTGGGTTTTGTGGCTTGTGATCCCAAATGTATCGTATTGCTGGCAATACATTGGAACAAAAGGGCATGGATATTTAGTTAAGAGTAAAATCAACCATGGCCTCCTTATTTCAACAACTAAGAATATATTTTCTCATAATTTCTTTCAGTTATTGGGATCAGAGGCGAACATCTCTTCTTCATCCAATAATTCTAGATGAGTGCTTGATGATTGGAGGATCTCCACAAATGTATCAAGCAAACAAAAAAATGAGATTGGATAAATGCATGTCCAAATCTATGAAGCATATTCTTTCTCAGGTTTCCTTCTCTTATACCGACTCGAAGCTTATTAAACAAGTACAAACTTTATGAAATTGATATGTTGAGCCTTAACGATCTAAATAGTAATAAACATTTGAAAGTCAAGAAGGAGAGGTCCATCATATTGAGGACATGGACTAAAAAAGATTAATAGTATCTTTTAGACTGTATTTGGATCAAGAATTTAAAGAGGAATTTGTGGAGGGAAAAGAAAAGGAAATTAAAAAAAAAATATTAAGTATAAACAATTGGATCTATTGATTTTTCCATTTGTATTTCTTTTTCCTTCACTAAATCCTTAACCCAAACACAGCCACAAGTCTATTAGATTTGGGAGATTCATTTTAAGATCTGGATTTCAAGGATGATGATTAAATATACATCTCTAATGAAGTGGGACAAACAAAATGGGATGGATTTATCACCATTTTGCATCTCTGCCTTGTTTGTCCCATTTTTTTTATAAAAAAAAAATTGTAGACAATGAGTTTGTATAGTGTAACGTATCTGTCCACTATCAGCATCCATCATTCTAAGCTAATAAGCCAAATAGTTTCATCAATTCAGTCATTCATTAGTCTGTTTGAGATGTTTTCAACTGCTAAGAGAAAGGGCTTGCAAGATCAAAAGTCCAAACACTAGACGAAAAACTTCTATGATTATTAATCAGAGATAAGGTCAAGGCCCGTTATTTGGCTATCTATTTGTATGAAAATGAGAAATGAAATAACTTTTTAATTTGGTTTTAAAAAATATAAGGAAATGACAAGGCAACTTAAATAAACAAACACAAAAGATAAGGTAAACAAAGAGAATGTGAGAGGAAAATTTTAAAATGAGAAGAACAATAAATTTTTATTTGTTTTCTCTCCTAAAATTAGAAACCAAATAAAAGAATAGAAAAATTATAATTTTTCATTTCTTTCTCTACACTTCCAAAAAAAGCCTAAATTTTTTAAAATTTCTCCACTTAAGAGTTAACGATGAAATAACGAAAAGGAAAATATTCTCCACTTAAGAGTGTTATTCCCACTGAAATGAAATTTCCCTCTTTACTTTTTCATTTTCCCTTTCCCAAGGGGCTACCCATTTTGCATTCATAGATGAGTGCAATAATGTTCACCCCGGATGAACATTACCCTCCATTCCATTGATCCAAATGTATAGACCCCACTTGCAATAGTGGAATAAGTCTTATATAAAACAGTAGACTCCACTCATTTAGACCAATAGAAAAGTAGATAATGTCCCATACAATTGCACTTAGTTTACCACAATACCAAGACATTGATTCAAAAATCAATTTCAGATGACATGCCTTATAAAAAAACTATTTGAGATGACAAGCCTTTCAAAAAACCATTGAAATATCATAGGCCTCGTTTAGGATAAGTTTTTTTGGATTTTTTAGCTTACATAGTTTTCGAGTTTTTTTTTTGTCTATAATGAACATTTTTCACCATTTAATCAAATTTTTATATTTTTCAAGCAAAAAATAGATGTTTTCATCTTTAGTAAACTTTTTTCTAAATTAGATAAAAAAACAATTACATGTTCGGACTCGTCTCATCAAAAAAAACCAGAAAAATATACGATTTCAATCAAACAACAAAAAAATCACTAAAAACAAAAAAAAATCAAAAATCAAAATAGCTAAAAAAAAATATTACCCAAAACAGGGCCTTAATTTGAAAGCTTACCATCAGTTGCCTTTAAGAAACATGTAAGAAAACAGTAACACACAAAATCATGAACTTGAATTATTCAGAAATTAACATGATTCTAGTACAAAATCATTACATACAAGGTAAATTGCTATTATTCTATTTCCTCCTATCATACTACAATTTGAATAAATAACAATCATACAGGATACCACAAAAACTTATTAAGGTTTGTAAGTAAACAAGAACTGCAATTCTAAAGGAAATTAATGGCTTAACAAAATGTCAGCAGACCTGCGGCTCTATTCTGATCATCAACTTGTAAAGCACGAAAAATAAATGTTCAAGACCTAGCCTTGGTACATAGTTCATCAATATTCTCTCACTAACATATTTGTATAATACAACTCTGTGGGGTGCCCTCAATGTGGGCCCACCTCATGTCCATTTTTATTATCTAAATAGTTGATTCCATAAGGGTTGTTGAGATGATCAATTTTGTCATTTTTAAGTTTTCAAACCAAGCTTAAATAAATGGCTTGTTTGACTCATTCATCAGACCTAAATATAGTTTTCAAACAAATTTTTTGTATGGAGGAGTTTTCTGACAATAAGAATTGGAGCACTCAAATCTTTTATAAAAATATTTGTTAAAATAAATTTTAGGATAAGTTTGGAATTCTTTCAAAAGAATTGATGGAAACCAATTGAGTGTTTCATACCCAAACATTATGTTGACCAAATTTTTACTCAAAGCTTGAGGGGTAGAAAGTAAAGATTATGGGTGGCCTTAGTATAACTAAGTGAGGGGGTTAGAAGTCACTCTAAGATCAAAATCAACGCTCAATGGTAAGATTAATTAAATTCAAGAAAGACTAGGAAATCAAATAATCATCTCAAAGCATAAAAAAAAAAGAAATATTTCAAGTATCGACAAATAAATTGAGTTCTTAGGATATGCATCTAAAAACTCTTCACCAAGTCTTTTCATCAACTTTAAATTTGATGACAAAAAAGGAGATAGGAGATCAGCTCCAATCCTTTCACCTGTTGATATCAAACTGAGGGATAGCTTAATCTTTCAATAAAACAAGGGAGAGAGAAGCTTTTCATCAATTTGGTGAAAGAAGCTTTCTTGATAACGTTGGATTTTTCAAAAAGATTTGACGAATTGATTTTAGAAAGCAACGATTGAAGCACTTAAATATTTCGTAAAAAGATTGGTTAAAATGAGCTTTTGGAATATGTTTTGAATTCTTTCAAAAGATTTGATAGGAAACTATTTAAGTGTTCATACAAAATCAATCTTTTGGCCAAGTTTTTAATCAAATTTGGTGGAACGAAACAGAGTATACCTGGTATCTTACATACAGTGCGGAGTAAGGAGTCGCGAACGGATTCTCCTTTAGCCAAAGTGGCGAGAACAATGGCACTGAGCGATCTTTTCCGTGTCCAACGTGATTTTATGTGATCAGATTTCAGTTCTTCTGTGCATATTTGGAGAATCTTCAATTGTTATACTTATAACAATTGGAGAAAATATTAGTCAATATACAAAATGAATCACTCACCAGAGAAAGACCCAAACAATTAGAAAATTTCACCAGAATTTGAAAAATCAGCAAAAGTACAATAAACATATATTGGGTAACCAATAAAGCAGAAACCTGAAAAAGAAACTTGACGAAACAAAAATAAAGGAGAAAAAGAAGCTCATTCCCCTGAATCTTTCAACAGTTAGACTAAGTTTCAAAACAGACAGCCCAGAATATGTGATTGTAGCACTAAAATTGAAGATCCCAAAAAAATTAAAAGTTACAAAACAACTGGGAAACTGAAATTAAAAACTATATACATGCAAAGAGACACAAAAAGCAAAAACAAAATTCGGCGGAGGTGGAAGAATCTTTCTCAAATGACAAGCAGACCAAAATATGCGAAGATCGAAAAACAAATGAAGAATTTAAACAGCTGAAATATATAATTAAAAAAGAAAGAACACAAATTCGTACAAAACTACCACATCAAAACCCTAGAGAAATAAAAAACCGAAAGAACCATATAATTAATTAATAAAACAATTCCAATCCACAAATAGAAATCAGAAAGGAAAAATCACAGATGATACGTCACCGAAATAGTTACAAGAAGCTAAAGAACGCAATGAAGAACAGTTCTTCAATCCGATAATGGGAGGACCATCCATCACTCTTCGACCGGCCACAACCCTGCTCTGTCTCTCTCTTTGATCTCTCTCTCTCTCTCTCTCTCTCTCTCTCTTGAAGAATCTGAAACAACTGAAAATTAAAATTAAAAAAGAAAGAAAGAACACGAATTAGTAAAAACCGACCACCGCGAAACCCTAGAAATAAAAAACCGACATAACTATACAATTAATTAAAGGATCCACAAAATCGAAATGAAATCACCGAAATAGTTGCAAGAAGCTAAAGAACGAATGAAGAATAGTTCTTCAATCCGCTCATGAGAAGACCACCCATCTATTTCAACCGGGCACCACCATGCTGTCTCTCTCTCCCCTGCTCTCTCTCGAAAAATCTGAAATAACTGAAAATTAAAATCAAAAAAGAAAGAAACCCTACCGCTCTAGAAGTCAAAAATCTACCACCGCAACACCCTAAAAATAAAAAACCGACAGAACTATACAATTAATTAAAGGAACAATTTGAAAAATCGAAATCAGAAAGGAAAAATCATAGATGATATACTTCACCGAAATAGTCGCAAGAAGTTCTTCAATCCGCTGATGGGACGACCATCCATATCTTTTGTGCTCTCTCTCTCTCGCTCGCTCGAGCGGCTGGTAACAATTAGATTTAATAACTATTTATTAGGCTGTTGAAAAAGAGCCGTTATGGCTAGGCCAAACTATACTCTATTTTTATAGGAAGGGCAAATTATAGTTTACATGCAATTACTTTAGCTAGTGATTCCTACTCCCCTTTTATCTAATTTCACTTTTTAATTGAGTGAAAAAATGTTCTTCTATATAAAAAATATTTTAAAAAAATAAATATTAATTTAAATTCACTCTAATAAAAACAAAAAAAAAAACTGCAATGGGAGAAAAAGATAGCCTTTATTTTTCATAAAAGTTTATGTTGTACCCTTCATTTAATAGAGTGAATTTACTTAAATATTTTTCTATGTAGTGATAATATTTTAAAAAATTAAATATTTATATAAATTCAGCCTAATGAAAACAAAAAATAACTACAATTGGAGATAATAATAGCCTTTATTTTTTGTAAAAGTTTACTTTGTGCCCTTCATTTCCATTTGTATCAATTAACTATTTACACTTAATGTTAAATATTAATGTAACCCTTCATGTTAATCTTCTATTTAGTTAAGAGTAACATGGCCTTTCAAGTCCCATGGTCATTTTATTAAAAGAAAAATACTTATATAGACTTGACTTAAAGTGTAAAAGTTGATATAATTTAAAATAATAGGTGCAAATTAAATACTGCTAGTAAAAGTGCAAAGTGTATTTTAGGATTTTTTTCCGGATTTGGCTCTTTTTAAGGCTGTGTTTGAGGCGTGTTTGGAGCTTGTGCAATGTGGAATGAAAAAGGAAGGAAGAGAAAGAAAGTGAAAGAAGAATTTTGAAGAAAATTAAATAATTTTGTTGTTTGTTTTAAACCTAAGCGTTGGTTTGAGTCTAGGCATGAGACTTGAAAATTTACTTTATTTTTAGGTGTCAAATTCAAAACCTCTCAGTGCTATTAATTTGGGAATTAAGTCAATTCCATATAGGGCTTTGCCCCGACTTTAATAAGGTTCTACGTTAGTAGACAGTATAACTGATTCTCCAGATTAGTCGGTCCTTGAGCCGAAAATCAAGTAATAAAAAAAAATTGTTTGTGAAAATGAGAAATGAAATAATTTTTTAATTTGGTTTAAAAAAATGGAAGGAAATGATAAGACATCTTAAATAAACAAATAGAAAAGAAAAGGTAAACAAAGACAATGTGAAAGGAAAATTTTAAATGAGAAAAAAAATAATTTTTATTTGTTTTCTCTCCTAAAACTAGGAACTAAATAATAAAATAGAAAAATTATGATTTTTCATTCTTTTCCATTTCTTCCTCTAGCTACCAAACAAAGCTTAAATTTTTTAAAATTTCTCCACTTGTGAGTGTTATTATGAAATAAAAAAAAGGAAAATATGCTCCACTTAAAGAGTGTTGCTCCCACTTAAATGAAATTCCCTCTTTATTTTTTCATTTTCCCTTTCTAAAGGGGCTACCCATTTTCCATTCACCGACAAGTGCAATAATATTCATCTGAAATGATCATTACCATCCATTCCATTGATCCAAATTTATAGAACTCACTTACAATAGTGGAACAAGTCTTATATAAAATAGTAGACCCCACTCATGTAGACCAATAAAAAAAATAAGTTATGTCCCATGTAATTGCACTTAGTTTACCTCAATACCAAGGCATTTGATTCCAAAAACTAATTTAGATGACATGCCTTAAAAAAAATAAAAACTTTTTGAGATGACATGCCTTTTAAAAAACCATTGAACTATCTTTGCCGCCCCCCGCCCCCTTTAGGATAAAAAAAAATTTTTTTGAGGGGGGTTCGCTTCTTTGGTTTTTCGAATTTTTTTGTCTTTAGTAAACTTTTTTTTACTGTTTAATCAAATTTTTATATTTTTTCAGTAAAAAAATAAT
>BRYF01000013.1:15485000-15490000 GCA_030159135.1 Actinidia polygama
AAGATGAAGAAATAGGATGAACCAGCCATAAACTATTTCATATTTCTATGATCGATCTGCCTGCCTCACAGTTCTGGTAAGCAGTTTCTTTTAAATACATTAATTTCTAGTAAATACTTAATTATCAGCAAAAATACGAAGGAGCTGAAAATTAAAAATCAAAAAAAAAAATAGCAAGAAGGAGGTAACAATGCCTGGCTTTCCCCATGTACGCCTCTAAAATCCCATCTTTTCGATGAATTCTTCACCGAAAAAACACCCTTATGTATCTATGCCTCTTCTAATATTACAAAGCTTTGAGTCTTCAAAGAGCTTCCCAATTGTTTCTTCTTCCTTTTCATGGCCATGTTTTATGAATTAAAAAATATGAAATATTATATGTTGAAGAAGAAGAAGATGATGATGAAGAAGAAGGTGAGAGGATGAGTAGAGTGTAAATGGTTGTAATAAAGGGAGAGAGAAAAGAAAAAGGGTTAGAGAGAGAGAGAGAGAGGAGAGAGAGAGGAGAGAGAGAAGGGTGTTCCCAAGAAGATGAAGACGAGAGGGTTTCCCGTTAATGTTGTTTTCAAAGGGTCTTTTAAAAATTTGGGAAAGTTACAAAATAAACCCTAGAGTTTAAACCTAATACCAAATTAAACCTATATCTTTTATTTATACAACCTAAACCCTTCACTTTTTTGCATTACTTCAATGTAAACCCTCCACTCATATTTAAGAATACACCCAAAAGTGGGTGTGTCTTGGGTGTATACAAGACACACCCATTTTGATCTCTCACAAATAAGTAAAACCCGCCCTAATTACAGGTTTTAAAAAAAATATGAAAACCCTAATTAGGACGGGTTTCACTTATTTTGTGAGAGACCAAAAATGAGTGTGTCATGTACACACCCAAAAGTGTGTGTACCTATCACTACTCACATTTAACGGACAGCATCACATATACTTTTTTTGGAAATATCTTCATTCTGTTAGACCATGTAAATATAGATAGACGAAAGGACGTGATTGACAAAATGCTCAAAGTGTATGGTTTATGAGGGTCTAATTTGTTAAGAGGTCCAAATCTGAAGTTTATTTTGTTATTTTATTAAAAAGTTTTTCTTTAAGAGTGGGGCCAATAAGAGGCCTTTTTGTTTCACACGTTGGGGTGGTTCTCTTTGTCTTCCCCCACAACAGTTAATGACAGTAAAGGTCCTTAAATGATCAGAAATGACTACTCTCATTTATTTATATAACAGTATTTTATTTTCAGCAGTATTACGTTCTCAGATTTATTTTGAATCACGAAAAAAAAATTCGAATACAAATAATAAATAGTTTAAATTTATTTGAGTGTGTGGGTATTAAAAATTTAAATAAATTTAGACCATTTATTTTGAATTTGAAAGAATTTTCTTAATTCAAATTCTGCGCAGTAAAATATCTTTTTTATTTTTATTAATTATGTAAGGTCTTTTAATGATCAAAACAACTTTCACCTACTTTATTATTTATAAAGGAAATGTTTCATCGAAATCAGTTCAAGTGTACACGGTTCGATTGATTCTATTTTGAGTAAAATTATGGATCGAATCGAATCTAACGGTTTTTAAAATTTCAAAATAAATTAATCTGTCCAAAACATGGAACCAATCCAATCCTAATACAAAAGTATAGGTTTGGTTCCAGTTCCGAACTATGATTTTAGTCAGTAAATTTTCTACTACACATATGCCATATTACTTAACACAATTCATTTACTCCACATTAAAAAACTAACAACTAAATAACAAATAATCTATGGCATAAACATATAGTAATATAGTTTTTTTTGAAAATATATTTAATATAATTAAACAATTGCTCGAGACTATATAAAACCACAATATAAATTAAAACGTGAAATATAATATAGAATTATTAAAAAAATATTTTATTAATATTATCCGATTCGAATCGGTTCGAACCGGTTTTCCGGTTGCAACGTATTTTTGGCCAGCTATATAAATTAGTACATAGCATGGTCACTCTACAACATTAAAGTTATATGACGTTTGGTTCTCCGATTTAATTTAAGTTAATTTTTGAAATTTGAATCACCTCAATTTCGATGACATGTTATTTTAGTAATTATTTTGATGTCATGTTATTTCTTCTGATTTTTTCTAATAGTAGTTTTTTATTAATTTTTGCAGTTAATCCTGACTAGAAAATATAAAAAATAAATTTAAAAAATTCAAAATTTGCCTTACTTTGTCTTTAAAAACTTTTTAGAGTAATTTTTATGTTTTTTATTTTTATTTTTCTGGTTTCCTAGTCACAACTAACCCGAAAGGTAAAATAAAATTGATAAAAAAATAATTAAAAATTCATTAAAAGTAACATGACATTGAAATTGAGGTGACAAAAAGTTCGCGTGAAAGATTTACGAAGGAATCTGTGGAGAAAATAAAAATAAAAATAAATAAAAATAAAAATTAAACTGTTTGAATCCACTACCTTTAATTTTCTTTTATCCCCTCTAAATCCTTACTTCAAAATCAGCCTACCAAAATACAACATATTAACTCTTTTGTGGTAAGCTCTTCAATATTTGACCAAACAATTTTTATTATTTGTCATGGGGCATGTTTTTTTGTATGTGTGGTTTAGGGGATCAATTTGTACAAGTTGTGGGAACCCATTTGTCTTGGTTTGTTGGTAACCAAACCTCATAAATTTTAGCACATGCATGAAGGGCAGGGTGCTAAAAGTGAAACTGTTGGAGACTTGAACTATTTGAGGATGACATGGATAACGATATGGGAAATGCTATGGGTACACCCAACTTGCACCCTAAATGCACACATGATGAGGTGGAGCATTTGAATTGGCTGAAAGGATTAGGTGGACCCCACACCCAGCCAATCTAAATGCTCCACTTCATCAGGTGTACATTTGGGGTGCAAGTTAGGTGTACTCATAGCATTACCCTAATGATATAGTGCAAGAATGATCCTCCAAGAATGACATATACAAGAATGTATATATATATATATATATATATATATATATATATATACATATACACATGATGTATTCATGACGGTAACAAAGGTCGTTCTCGTGCACAAGTTCTTATAACTATTTACAATAAAGTTTAAGAGATTAATCTTTAAAAAAAGATTGATGATGGTGACTTAGATCTGTCATGACACACTTTTAGTGCAGTTTTATCCTTACTTTTCATTTTTATTTTTATTTTTTATAAAAATACTATTATTTGGTATCATTAATCAAAATAGTGACATTGTTTTTTAAAAATAACTATTCTTATTGAGGGTCTTTTAGTTTGAGGTGATAAGACATCAATATATACATTAATTTGTTGTATATATGTTTTTTTTAAAGAGAAAATTACAATAGAATCATGTCAAGGTACTTATTTTATGAAAAAACCATAATAAGTAATTACTTACCAAAAAATCTATTTTGAGTAACTATCCACTTAACAACCTCAATATGAAATTCAAATACAAACCAACAATAACAATTTTTCCAAGAAAAAAATGATAAATTATCAATATGATTTTCATATTGAGAAATAATCAACTTCTAAATTATCGTACGACAAGATTACCACTAAATAAGATAACGAATAAGAAATTATTATTATTATTTTAAAGAAAAAAATGAGAGATTATCAATTAAATAAGATAAGTTTTTAAATATTTACTCCACTTGATAAACAAGAGAAATTCTCAAATATTTACGTAGTATAAACTGACATAAATATATTAATTTTAATTGGACAAAAAATATTGAGAAAATATCAAATCACAACCGCACGTGATAAACAAGAGAAGTTTCTCAAATATTTACTTTATGCAAATTGAGAAACTACCACATTTTACTTCAATTAATTCACGCCTACTAAAAAATAATCAACTTCTTAATTAACTAAATAACTTTTGTGAATACAAGTTTGTGTCCCAAATTTATGTATATATAAGTTACTATATGTGGGATTGAGCAAAAAATACTATTTTTTTTAATTTATGGACACCGATATATACATATTATGTTGTATAAATCGTATAATTTCTCTATTCATGTATCATTATTTTATTTTAGTTTTAGTTTTAGTTTATTAAAACTAATTATTGTGACTCATATCAAATGAGTTGTTGTGATTTGAAACAACACTATGTCATCCTGACTTCTCACCATTCAATATATAGAAAATTTAAAGAAATATAACATTTTCTAGTTTTTATTAAATTTCTTTTTAAGTTAAACTCAAAAAGTTCTTATTAGTTTTTGGCTGCTATATAATGTTGTTAGGTTAAATCACAAGAAGGCAATGCACATTTTGTAGCATTACTCATTGAGAAAATATTCAGTAGCCTAGGGAAATGTTGTAACTTTATATACATATATTTCTAAAGGACTGTTGCAAGAAGTTCATATTTCCTAATATGAACTAATGAACTTCAAATTTGGTCCATTACTAGTTTTCAAATTTAAAAATTGGAAATCCCTCTTCTTCTTCTTCTTCTTCTTCTACCTTGGCCTTTAAAATAACAAAAAGTCCAATAAATCAGCAGCAAAAGAAATGGAAAAATGGGAGAGAAAAAAAGGAGTCAACAAGATGGGAAACTTGGTAGTTTGGTTAGAGTGAATATTATAGTTTTTTGATTAAATGGTAAAATAAATTATTTTAAAAAAATAAAAAATAATTAATTAAAAAATCTATAAAAAAAATCAGTTGCCTTGGCATGGAGAATATAATTTATACATGCTTACATGTTACAATATAATAATTGAAGAACTACAAAGTCATGCCTTGTAAATGACAAAGTATGACATTTTGCTTGTGTACAAAACAGAGGCCACAACAAGCAAAGGCCGGTTGAAGATAGTCATTATTATTATTATTATTATTATTATTATTATTATTATTATTATTTTATTGGAGGGGACTAGAGATAATTGACCTAATTGTAATGAAGTGAAATTAGGACAGTGATTGAAAAATC
>BRYF01000013.1:15555000-15562500 GCA_030159135.1 Actinidia polygama
GATTTCAGTTTCTACAATAAAAAAAAAAAACTCTTTTTTTTTTATCCCGAAAACTGAGATTACAACAGTTTCGTTAAACAATACAGAAACTGCAATTTCTGAAAACTTAAAACCGTTTTTTTTCCCTTCCCGAAAAAATAACTAGAAACAATTTTGAAAAATTGAATCTGTATCAAATCTGAATTCTATTTTCGCAATTTGTTCTCAAAAAAATATGCTACACAGTTTTGTTTTGTTCTTCGTAAGGACCCTACCTTAAGCTTGTTATACTGATACAAAGAGCAATACAAAACTTGAAAACATTATTGGTTTAAGATTGTTAATTTGTTGTTATTTGGAAAAAAAAATTATAATGAACAGAATCTGAAAATTACAGAACAAAAATAAAGAATACGGAACTAAAGAAATTACATATCAGAAAAAAGGATTGGAGGTAGGGATGGCAATTTCCCCCGGAAAATCTGGTCCCCGCCTCGTCCCTAATAGGGCGGGCTTGTGGTAAGGATACACGGGTTCGGGGCGGATTATGGGGGAAAAATTGTAACCCAGGTCGAGTAAAAAATCAAAAACAGTTTCTTCTTTTTCCAGAAACAGTATTTTTTAAAAAAAATCAGAACAGTTTTTTTTTTCTATCCAGATTTTTTTTTTCTGTTCAAAATCTGAATCTGTTAAGAAAAATTTTGTTGGGTAAAATAATTCAGAAAATACAGAATTTTAAAGAATAATTTCATTCATTTGCAATAAATTAAAATTACATAAACGAAATACAAAAATTAAAATAAAAAATCGAAAATTAGAGATATAAACAGTAAATTGGCCAAGTCCAGTTGTTGCAGTCTCCTTAAGCAAGATTTATTGCCTATAATCGGCAAATATAGAATTCCAAATAATTCCGAAAAATGATTTATACGAAAACATTTTTTTTCCCTAAAAAAAAGTGTAAAATAAATTTGAAAATTTATTTCTACACTCCTTGGAGTGATTTCTACACTCCTATTTTGGAGTGTAGAAATCACTTTTTGGAGCGTAGAAATCATTTTCCCATAGTTTTCTGTAAAACAGGTTTATTTTCTGTAAAACAATTTTTTTAAGGAAAAGTGTCCAAAAACTGTCCAGATTTATATGAAAACTGCTTAAGAAAAGTTTATATGAAACAGTTTATGTTTAAAACTTTGTGTTACAGTTGAAGAAAAGTTAATACGTTTATATGAAACAGTTTATATGTTTATCCCAGTGTCTTAACAGTACATAAACTGTTTAAGGAATCAAATGTTACACTTTATGAATGAAAACTCTTTATATGTTCATCAATATAAACTGTTTTTTGTTTTGTTTTTTAGAAACTGTTTTGAATCAGTTTTTAGAAACTGCTGGAAAACAAATTTCAGATTTGGTTTGAAAACTGGTTTTCTTCTTTCAGATTTCTGTTTCAGAAAAATAGTTTCAGTTTTTTTTTAAAAAAAAAAAGAAAGAAAAGATTAACTTTTACAGAATTTGTTGGGTAAAATGATTTGGAAAATACAAAATTTTAAATAACAATTTCATTCATTTGCAATGAATTAAAATTACATAAACGAAATGCAGAAATTAAAATACAAAATCAAAAATTAGAGATACAAACAGTAAATTGGGCCAAGTCCAGCTGTCGCAGTCGCCTTAAGCAAGATTCATTGCCTACCAAAGGTGTTGTAGGTTTTTGCTGGAGTCTTCCTCTCAGGATAAAATAGCTGAACCGCAAACTACATGAACACCTCTGTAGCAATCTTGGCAACCTTGGCGAACTTGAAAAACGCATGTCTCTCTTTCTCTCAAAGAACTCAATAATGTTCTTCTAAATTATCATTGTTGTTGGTGTATGTTTCAATGCAAAGCCTTAGAATTTATAGGAAATAAATGTCCGGTTAATCTTTGTAACTCTCAATCATAAACCCTCATCATGAAGGTGGTTATTGATGCCATTATAATAGCTTTTAAGGTTGTTTATGGCTCAATAAACCTCAGTTTTTAGGGATATTTATGGCTACCATTTGGGCTACTTAACAGCTCATTTGGGAGTTGTTAAATCCAGCCCATTTTGTGCTTTCATTCATACCATATTTTCAACACGAGTTTAGTCCACTAAACCTCGACCCGCCCTGATTATATGTAAATAGACAAAATTACTCCCATTTTGTGCTTTCATTCATACCATATTTTCAACACGAGTTTAGTCCACTAAACCTCAACCCGCCCTGATTATATGTAAATAGACAAAATTACTCCTATTTTTTTTAATTGTACTATAATATCCTCTCTCTCTCTCTCTCTCTCTCTCTATATATATATATATATATATATATATATATATATATCAATAATGAGATATATATTTTTATATCGTTTACAAAATATATATATAATTAAAAAAATATTAAATGGGGTGGGGATGGAGATGGGGTTTTAACTCCCAACCCGTCACAGGTTTGGGACGGGGTGGTGGAGGGTTTTCTTAATCGGAGCAAGGACGGGGCGAGGGCGGGGGGGTTTGCCATCCCTAATCGGAGGCCTGAATTAAGATATAGTGTCCTTAAACCAATAACGCTCTTTTATTGGTGCTTACGGTATTTGGCGGTTGGTTCCCAAGATACAACCGATTATCACTTACCAGAAGTAGCACTCCAATCTGGTAATCCGGTGAACTGGTAACGTCTCCTCTCTCACGGATGATACTCTAATGTAGATGAAAAAAACTCCAGTTTTCCTTACATTATTTCTCTTTTTTTTTGTGTGTTTGTGCATGAACTTATGCAGAAGGTGTCTTCTTATAGAGTACACTAAGAGGCTCCGCCAATTAATCAGTTTTTAATTTTGAATCGAAACTAAAATATTTTTAATTTTAGAATTTAACCTCCAATTAATTAGCATTTAATTCTGAATCAAAACTAAAATATTTTAATTTCAGAATTTAACCTCCAATTAATCAGCACAATAAAGCACGACTTTTAATTTTGAATTAAAACTAAAATATTTTAATTCCATAATTTAACCTAGCAATTAATTGTGTTAACAATTTCAGAATAAAATAAAAAATTTATTAAAAAATGTGGGTATTAACTATGACTATTTAAGTATCTGAAAGATATTTTAGGATAACTAACCAGACAAATTTTCACCGAATCGGGTCAGGGTCGAGATGAGCTGCAGTGTAGCCGCACGGGTATGAAAAGAGCTGCAATATAACTGCAGCCGCACGGGTGTGAAATTTTTTGGCTCATGTGGGTCAAGCTTACTTGGTCCATAACTCCCCCCATCCACAAAATTTGGGTGCCTCAAGGGCCCAACCTCATAGTGCAAACCAAGCACTTAAATACCCATTAAAACCATTAGAAAGTTCTCTTTCCTCTTATGTGGATTGTGGAACTGAACTCTTTTTACTTACATTCTACTTCCATGGTGCTACTTTGATGAGCAATTTCTTATTCAATACTTATCTGTTTTAAACAAATGAATACACTACAGTTATCTACTTACGAAGGAGAATGTATTCCACCTCACTCGATAACCAGAAGCCACCCAAGATTTGAGTCCAAAATAGCCAGTCCAAAATCTAAATTCCAACATAAAGTTATCTATCAATGCTGATGTGATCCAAAAAAATCTCTTGGTACTTGCTGGGGTCATAAACCATGTGACAAATATATCTTAGGCCTATATATTTTGTATAGTACGTAATCTTTTTACATGTGAGTGTATGTTACTTATAATAAAGTTGTATTCAAAGGATATCTAGTTATAACAGAACAATTATTTAGTAGGTTCGGAACATCACATGAATGTGTCGTGCGTCCAATCAGTTGTGTGTTGTCCCCAAAAAAACTTGCTAAGGTATTCAGGAGGGGATGACCTCCTCTCCATACTCTCATCCCTCCCTACCAGTCACGACCCCTCTTGTGAGGTCCGTGCCAATAATTTGAACAATTCATATCATAAGCACCGCAGTCTACTATACCCAAAAGGAGAGATTTTGGGACTGGATACCTCTAATCTTTTGGGCTATGGCTAAAGCTTGTGCGTGTGAAACTTCTCCTTAATATTTCCCGCATGCACAACCTAATATACCAAAATCTCACTCATAGGGAGAGAAAGAGCTTATATCTTTCCAATGTGTGCGACTAAGCAAAAGTGAGACCTTATTTTGAAATGCCCTACACATAGACCATCATTTATTGCTTAAATCTCTCTATAAATTGAACAATAATAAGTGGTTTTCACCTCTAACATATTATATGGTTCCATTTAAATTATGGGTTTTAGCCTCTCAACCTGAAAGTAAGGATAAAATTACTTATTACTATTGTAAACCCTATTATAAACACGAACTTGTTCATTTTCTAGTACTTTTCATTACTTTATAACCCGTTGCAAAAACATCTACATTTTCTCTTGCCACACTCTCTCAAAAAAACTTTGTCGCATTAACGCTAAGATTTTAAATTTTTTTTACCCAAGACATAAAAAAAAAAGTCAAAAATTGTAACTTGTGCATTTGTTATAGTCACGAGGGTCAAAAGAGAAAAAAGAAACTGTAACTTGTAGCCGTGACACTCAACTCCAGACCCTATGCTCGATAAGAGAGTACCTCTTGGTCTTAAACTTTGTCCGCGTTTGTTTATAGAAAATGACTCCTGAAAAATAGTTCGAACGGACTAAGATTGCCGCGTACGTGGGATTATTCTGTCTCGGGTGGGGTTGAAACTCCTTGTCCCCGGACTAAGCCTAAGTTGGACAAAGAGGTAAAATTACTTATTTGCCCTCACTCGTAACAAAACCCTCTCCTCTCTTCCCAACCCCAACACACAGAACTCACAGAAGATGACGACAACCGGACCCTCCCAACCGTACCTAGACGATGACGACACCTCCTCCTCCGTCGGTGAAGAAGACCTCGACGAAGACGACAACGAAGAAGACGATCTCGACGACGACGACACCTCCTCCCCGATCCATGGAACGTGTATAAGGATTGGGTTTGTTTCTGATACTATAGTTGGTAATTCCGTTGTGTCTATGTATTGCAAATGTAAGGAATTTCTTGAAGCCCGCAATGTGTCTGATGAAATGCCGCATAGGAATGTCTGTACTTGGAATGCTATAATTGCTGGTTTGATTGCTTCTGGGGAGAACAATACTGATAGTTGTATATGAGAATTTGTTACAGGTATGCAATTTGAAAGGGTGACCTTTCTTAGTGTTGTCCCTGCTTGTAGCTCGGTTGCTGGTTTAATGGGGGAATTTTATTGTTTTTTCAGGTCTTTTTCTTCATCCCCCCCACCCCCCCCCCCCCCCCCCCCACCCCCCCCCACAGTTTTTTCGTCATATTTTTACTTTTTTTAATTCCTTATTTTGTGACTTGTGAGCAATCTTTCCTCTGGATTATCTTGCGAGTATCATGCTGAAAGGCATCTGTTTCCATTCATTTATCATAAGGCCTGGTTGGATAACAACTTTTTGGATTTTTTATTTAGAATATTTTTTAAGTAAACTTTTTACATTATTTGGTTAATTTTAATTTTAATTTTTTTACTTTTCTGATTGATCTTCATTAGAGGAATCGATTAAGTACAACATTTTCTCTTGTTTCCATTAATTTTGTTTTTAGTTGCTTTTTGGTAAACAAAAAAAAGTTATTTTTGTTTTACTTTTCTTATGCCTCTAAACAAGAGAAACCGAAAAAGTAAAAGTAAAAAAAAATAATATTGACCAAGACCTTAAATATGTCTAATAAAGACAAAAATAATTCAAATATATATATTTTATCACAAGTTATTTTAACTTTTTTTTCTTAAAAAATTATGTAAAATCGGACAATTTGATTGATTAGTGTCGGTGTCCGTTTGAATAACACCGTTAGTATTTAATTCTAAATTTTAATTCCTTTATTATGTACTCAAGCAATGCTATATACATTAAATAATTTACAAACCAGTATACTAAATGTACACATAGCACTATTGATTCAATGCAAAATGCAGTATATGGTTGGATTCATCCACTAAAACAGTACCACATGTATATCTAGTACATTAGTTAGTACATTAATTAGTGTCTATAGACTTTTTTCTTGTACGCCCTTTTTTATGGGTTTTTTCTGTTGCAAATTAATGCAAATTTAGTATATTTTTAACCACCACAAAATTAATTTAATCATGTACATGTTAATTTGCCTTGTTGGATGTGATACCCCTATGGAAAGAACTGGACTACTACAAGGATTATCAAAAACCTAAGAACCTATCTTGGAGACAACAAGGCCAACCAAATCTTAACCGAGCATTATATCTAATGAGCATAGGAACCAATGACTTTCTAGAAAACTACTACACTCTCCCTGGCCGCTGATCGCAATTTAGCGTCAGAGTACCATCGGAATTGCCAAGAAATTTGGTGAGAATTTGTACGGTCTCGGAGCGAGGAAAATATCCGTCGGAGGTTTTTTTGCCGTTGGAGAGAACAATAAAATTTCATGGGAGGAAGTGTGTGGAGAGTTATAACATTGTGGCAGTGAGTTTTAATGATAGGTTGAAGGGTTTGGTGGAAGAACTAAACAAGGAATTGCCCGGGGTTAAGGAGGTCTTGCATATCCCTACCCAAATTGTGATGCAAATAGTTCAAAAACCTTCTTCTGTTCTTCATATGGTAATTTCTCCCCCTCTTGTTTTCTTTTACATTGTCACTTTTGTAGAAGTAGGAATCGAAAGTCGGCTTAAAACTGACTGAGGTGGCTTGTAATGATTGATCACGACTATTCGTAACTCTGTTGCAAGACACCTTCACCCGTTTTAAGATGACCCTCTATTTGAACAACAAGGTGGAGGCAATTTTTACATAAAACAAATGAAGGCAAAGCAAAAAAGTGCTTTGAATTTTTATTTTATTTTATTTCTGATGAGGGGTAAAATCCCCACATGCTGACGATCTAAGATGGGCACGTCGCCTAAGAGGACCATGTCGCCAACATCTCTCTTGGTCGCCACTGAGTTCACCCAAGTTCCCTGAATGTCCTCATTTTTTCTCAAATCTCACATCACTCTTGGCCGAGGTGGTTCATCTCGCTCTTCACCTTAAGGATAAGATGAACATGAGACTCCGTTTCCAATGTCTCATCGACTCAGTAAGCTCGCCGCCAATCTCCACCTCGCCCGTCACTTTGAGGATGAGATGACCTTTGAGACTCTATCTCCACCACGTCTTCTACATTCGCGGTACTCTCTCTATTTGACATCCTCCTAGTTTTACTCCAAAATCCTCGGCCACGCTTTCCATACTTGGACACTCGATGATTACGCAGTGATCTTCTCTCACGGCTCTCCATTTTCCATCTATAAAAGGTTGCTCACCCTCCAACATAAAGGGGTAACTACTCTCTCTCCTTGAGCTATAACACTTATTTTCCTGCTCTTCTCTGTCTAGTTTATTCGCCTTGATCTCATCTCCACACCGGAGGAGTTTGTAGTAGCCTCA